>JAFBJR010000850.1:143127-207823 GCA_016785285.1 Brachirus orientalis | reverse complement strand
TTTGATGAGGATACTAGTGATGTTAATTCTGTGAGATCTATAGGGGAGAAACTGTGTAACTGTGTATCTGGTTCTTCTAAGGTTCTTGTGGTAAAAGGTGTCATTACCACTAGGAGAGAGGAGCTGGTCAATTTTTTCTATTATTGATGTTATTATACTGACAAAGAAATTCATGAAGTGGTCACTGCTCAGTGTTAAGGGAATAGACGGCTCAGTAGAGCAGTGACTCTGTGTCAGCCTGGCTACAGTGCTGAACAGAAACTTTGGATTATTCTTATTTTCTTCAATTAATGAAGAATAATAGGCTGCTCTAGCTTTATGAAGGGCTTTTTTATAAGCTACAAAACCATCTTTCCAGGCTACATGAGATTCTTCTAGATTAGTGGCGCCATTTTGTTTCTATCTACGTAAAGCCTGTTTAAGAGTGTGAGTATGGGAGTTAAACCATGTCGCTACTCTCCTCTGATTCATCACTTTCTTTTTCAGAGGGGCAACACTATCTAATGTAGAACGCAGTGAAGCTGCTGCATTATCAACAAGATTGTCAATGAAAGTGGGTATAAAATCACAATTGTTAACTTCAGGTGGACTTAGACATGGCATTGAGTTAATTAATGGCTGCACTGTCTCTTTGAAACTATTAATGTTATTATCAGACAGGGACCGACTGTAGCTCTATTTTTTGCCCCTAATTTTATTGTAGGTAAATATTGTACAATACAATTAAATTTGAGTAAATAATGGTCAGTTAATCTTTAAGTTTTCTATATCTATGCCGTAAGTGAGTACAAGATTGAGGGTGTGACTAAGGCAGTGGGTGGGTTAATTCACATGAGTGTAACCAATTGATTCTAACAGTGAATTAAATGCAGAACTAAGACTATCACTTTCAACATCTGCATGTTGAAATCCCCCAGAGTTATGATTTTATCTGTCCTTAGCTCTAACTCAGATAAGAATTCAGAGAACAGACAGAAACTGAATAAGGTGCAGGTGGACGATAGACAGTGACTATCAGAACTGGTTTCTGTGATTTTAAACTACGATGAGATAGACTATGGATAAGTAAATAAGTAAAGGTTTTATTTCAGTCGTCTTACCCATCACTTTGTTTCATCCTGGCCTTCAAAATAAGAGCCACTGGCTTTGGCTACAGCTTCCTGTATAAACCTTTTGCACTTAAAGTTCCTCATTTTTTCTTACATTTTATAATCATCCTCCACTTACTGTTTACAGTATATAAATACATAACAAATCAAATGCTTTTACTTTTATCTATCAATTTATCACAAGTGATATTGTCATCACAATATTCAGCAGTGTTATTGCATGATTTCCTAATATTGTGCAGCCCTAAACCTGATCACAATATACTTTTTACATTATGAATCACATTAATGTTTCTGTCAAGCTTGAACTTTCCCTTTTACTCTGGAGTGAAACGTAAAGATAGGAAAAGGTTTTTGGTTTAAATTTATTTTTGTGCAAGTTGAACATGACAGCCATAGCACATTCTTCAAATTGATTTAGATAAATAAAACTGGTATATACTCTATGAACTAAAATGTTAATACTTACAGGTTTAAAGTTTCAAGTTATACACGAGAACAAAATGAATTCTTTGATCGTTTCTAAATAAAGTTAAATATCAAGAATTACCTACATGCTGTGTCTTTCTTTGTAGACCTCAAAATTTGGTTAAAAAAGCAAAATGTTGGCGAAGCAAAAAAAAAACAATAAAAGAGCAAAAATCAAACACACATTCGCAACTTGACCAATCTGATGTGGAAGCAAGTATGACATGCTTCCCTGCTTTTCTTCAGTTCTTTCTCTGCTGTTCTTATGTAGCAGAGGAAGAACTGTCCGAGAGAAATATTACTCCGAATATTATTACGACCAGGGAGTTGGTAACAAGGGTCAGTTGTTTTGATCAGCAGAGTAAATCCGGTATTTTTGTGATATGTGATGATATCATTTTTGTTGTGTGGCAGGGCACTAGGCAGAGAAGACACTATGGTCTGCTGTTGTGGTGCAGGTATCACATTGGCTTTAAAGGAAGGACCACCAGCACGTACCTGGGTCTCAGACTGTCGAGTTTTGTTTACAGAGTGTGTTTTCTCCAGGGGATGGCACTGCTTCAGGTGTCTTCTCAGTGAGTAGCAAGCAGACACCCGCGACAAGCTGCTTTTTAGAGGTGGAGCGAATGTCTATTGAATATCCAACTTAAAACTAATTTCACTGCAGTTTTCTCTTTTGACTCAGTCTCACTTCTGTGGTGGTGTTGCGCATGGCTGTGCTTATGAAAAGATTACCACATGTGCCTCCCCTGCTTGTCTTAGACTGTGCATCAGCCTAATATAAACCAGGTTATACGCTCCCTAAACACCTCACATGGTGACACCAGTGTTGCTGCTACACATACAGTCCCTGACCTTTTTCTTGCCGAAATCTGACTTTTCTGTGTTCATTGAATGATCATTCTTTCTTTATGGAAGCAATTTTTTTTAAACCTTTATTCACATTTATACTGTGGTTTCATAATTTCCTCAACCTGGTCTGTTAAAGCACAATAAACTATTATTTTTCTTAGTGTAGTTGCCCTGATGGTCTTTTAATAGAATACAGGTTCAGGCACTTCCACATTGGCTTTGCTTTACAGACCTGTAGACCACATACATTTATGTACAGTCTATGGCTATTCAGTTCTGTTTAACAAAAAAAGCTTAACAGCAATCATATGACCAAAACCTCCTCCAGATAGTCATATTATTATATATTCTATGTATTATTTATTATGTGAAGTAAAAGTTAAAATCTAAATATTAGCAAGAACCAGCTGTTGTGTCAGTTTTCATCATCTTGACTTCACTCTCTCGCTGTTCTATTTGACATGATTGACATGATGGCGGCACGCAACAGTGCAGCGGCTCTTAGCTCTCCCTATTGTGCTTTCTTTTGTGTTTTTTTTTTCCTTCTTTTAAACTGTGTATTTTCCTTTGCTGCTGGACATTATACTCGGTTGGACTTAATTGACATCGGATTACAGTACAACCTGACCATCTCCAACAACTTTCACCGCACTTTCAACATCCCGGACGAGATAGCGCGACCAGCCAGGCCTGGAGTACATGTCAGTAAGATGCAGACCCTTTTTCCTACCCAGAGAACTGTCTGTTGTTATCATCACTGCTGTTCACATCCCTCCAGACGCTAATGTAAGCACATGGGGATGCCCTCCCCCAACTTCAGAACTGCTTTGAGGTCTTTCACCATGAGGACCTGGCTGTATTCACAGATATTGTACTGGATTACATCAAGTACTGCATTGGGAATGTCACTGTGGATAAGACCATCCAAACCAGAAACCTTGGATGACGAACCAGGTCCGCATTCTCCTCTGGGCTCGTGACACAGCATTCAGGTCTGGCGACAGAGCCCTCTACAGTGCCGCTTGTACCGACTAGAGGAGAGGCATCAGGGAGGCCAAAGCTGATTACAAAAGCACAGTGGGGGGTTCATCTCCGCAGCAACAACCCCCGGCAGGTGTGGCAGGGCATCCAGACCATCACCAGCTTATAGGGCTGTGTTGTGACAACAGATGACCCAGAAGCAGGGCATGCAGAAGAACTGATCAGCTTTTTTGCACGCTTTGAGTTTCCAACACAGCTCCCTGCCATACCACTGTAGCCCCCTCCAGTTTCCAGCGCCCCCCCACTGACTCTAGAAGTACAGGAGGTCATACGTGTACTTAGGTCAGTGAACCCAAGGAAGGCAACCGGTCCAGATGAAGTACCTGGGAAGGTGCTGAAGGCTTGTGCTCTCCAGCTGTCTCAGGTCTTCACAGACATATTCAACCTGTCCCTGGCCCAACCTGTCACCTTGATCTGCCTGAAGTCCGCAACCATCATCCCGGTCCCAAAAAAGTCCTCTAAAACCAGCCTCAATAACTATCGACCCGTAGCGCTGACTCCCATCATCGCAAAGTGCTTCGAGAGAGTGGTTCTGCACCACATTAAAGACTGCCCCCCCACCCTGGACCCGCATCAGTTCGCATACAGGTCCAACAGAACTACAGTGGACGCCATAGCCACCACCCTCCACTCAGCACTCAGCCACCTGGAGCACCGGAAAAACTACGTCAGGCTGTTCTTCATTGACTACAGTTCTGCTTTTAACACAATAACCCCGGACATCCTGGTCCCTAAGCTGTCCAACCTGGGGATCCCTCCTCCCACTTGTGCCTGTATTAAGAACTTTTTAACCAACCGGTCCCAGCGAGGAAAACTTGGTCCCCACCTCTCATCCACCCACACTCTCAGCATCGGCTCTCCTCAAGGCTGCGTGCTGAGTTCCCTCCTCTACTCTCTCTATATATCCGATTGCAGTCCTGCCCACCTGGAGAACATCGGCGTCAAGTTTGCTGACGACACAACGATAGTGGGCCTGATAACAGGGGAAAATGAGGCAGCCTACCAGGATGAGGTCCTTTGCCTGGAAGAGTGGTGTTCGGTGAACAACCTGACTCTGAACACTGCCAAAACCAAGGAGCTCATCCTGGACTTTAGGAAGAACAGAGCTGCACCTGCACCCCTGTTCATCACAGTGAATGTGTAGAGAGAGTGGAGTCCTTCAGATATCTTGGAGTCCACATTGCAGCAGAACTCTCTTGGACTGAGAACACTGCGGCTGTGGTGAAGAAGGCCCAGCAGCGGCTTCATTTCCTGAGGGTTCTCAGGAGGGAGAACCTGAACACCCAGCTGCTGGTGACCTTCTATTGCTCCAGCATAGAGAGTCTGCTGACCGGCGCCATCACGGTGTGGTACTCCAGCTGCACTGAGGCAGAGAAGAAGAGGCTGCAAAGGGTAGTAAGGACAGCAGAGAAGATCATCGGCTGCCCTCTCTTCTGGACATGTAGAACTCCAGCTGCCTCAGTAGAGCTCAGAACATTGTCAAGGACACATTTCACCCCGGCCATCACCTCTTTGACCTGTTGCCCTCTGGCAGGCGCTGCAGGTCACTCTGTTCAAGGACAAATAGGACTCAGGGACAGCTTCTATCCAAGAGCTGTTGCAGCACTAAACTCTCTGAATTCACACTTGCTCTGACAATCCACTCACTCTGCACTCACTCCTCTATCTACAATCCTCCATCTACCTCCTTCAAACTTATTCTTGAAGATATAGTATTGAGATATATATATATATATATATATATATATATAATTTTTTTTTTTCTTCATATTATACATAATACTGTTTTTGCTTGCACAAAGGAGATGCCACTCAATTCCGTTGTATCTTTTGTTACAATGACAATAAAGGCTATTCTGATTCTGATTCTTTTGAAGGTAGTAGAACAGGTCAGAGGTGTTGAGCATGTTTTGGGAATGGACCAGGGCCTATTTTAAAAATTGCAGTTTTCTGGTCCACCTTAGTCTTTTCAGACCCAAACCAGCTCTTGGCTGGTCATAGTCTTTTTCTGTCACATTCATTGTCCTCCCTTTTTCTTTCGTGTTGCCGTCATGTATTTTTTTTCCCAGCTGTGTCATGTGGGAGATCATGAACAGGCATTCAAATTAACAATGCAATACAATGCAAAAAAAGATTGCTGTAAAGAGTGTATTTAGCTTTCACATTGAAAGTAATGATGAACAGTATCATAATAGCATATTGTACAGCCTTTAGTAACACAAGTAAGTGTGAGTAATTTGATGAAAGTAAAATTTTGGAAGAAGAAGTGGGTTCTTCCCTCAGAGTGGTTTTCTACACACTGGACTTTCAGTTGCTGGTGGTTTTTTTTATTTTTTTTTTTCTTGATCATGAAAAGTTTATTTGTTGTTAATGAAATCTTCACACATCTTTTCATGTTTATATCTGGCTATGACAGATAGGCCTTGAACATATATAAATGCTGAACTTTAAACTTAGGCAGTCACTGTTTTCTGCTGAAATGTAACTCTATTCTGAATGCAGGTGGAGTTTATTATTGGCCAGCAGGACACTGGCTGGTTTGCAGTGTGCTGTTCTGCAGCATGAATGTAGATGCAAATGAGGACACCTCCCCTGCAGTTTTCAAATAAAGTTCAGTGAGTGGTGGGAATCTCAAAGTACCCCACAAATCGAACCGTTATGAGGCATATTTTAGTTACGTTTTTTTTTTTTTGTTCAAATGGGAAAACATTTTGGTTTTAAAAGCTACATTACAAGAAAACAAACAATGCTATCAGTGCACATGAAAGGTTGAGATAAATTTTTCTTTTTTAATCTTCAGTACAATTTATTGCTCCGTGTTTATATTGATGCCCATGTTTATATTGAAGCCATGTTGTGCTTTCACCACGTTGTTGCTCTTGGTGTTCATGATGTTGCCTACTCCTTTGCCTCCTTTGCCTCCTTTGTCTCTTACCTTTGCCTACTTCTTAAACCACTCTGACCACACTGCTCTGCATATGAAAGCTGCCTTTTTTTCTTTACTGCTTAGCTTGACTTCGTGAAGAGACTTGTTCAAACTCTTGTGGGAATAACTTGTAAATTAGCAGAGCTGTTGATGACTCTGATGCTTGGACAGAAACATCATCTGTTATAGTGCAAGGGGTTGAAATTAGATTGTGCCTTATACAACTGATGTAAATCTATATATCCTGCCTTGAATCCCCTTCACTTCACGAGCCAAAAACAAATTAACTGCAGTGCTCAAATCTTAAATATAAACAAGAGTCTGTTACATTCAACAAGTTCACACCAGTTGATTAAGCCTATTGGCTCATCCGGTGATATTCCTGCACTGCACCAAGGAAGTGATTGGTTTTATGTCAAGACAAACAGAATCAACGGCAACATTGCACTAGTGAAGTGAGATCGCTATTCAATCAGTGGTTTACGGGGAGAAATGCTTTTGGCATTTGGCATTGCCTGCCTCTGTTCTGCTACTGTATGTAGCATACAAAAATGTTACATTATATCTGTTCATGAAAACCAGACACAGGCAGAATAATAACAATAAACAAACACCAAAAGTTAGTGCAGCTTCAAAAAGAAGGCAAAACATTGATAGATGTAGGTTATCTGTGTCTTATAATTTGTTCAGTTAAAAGTCAGAATTAAATCGCCCACATTTGTTGATTAAACCCTTGAGTACTAGCATTAGCACTCTGGATAAATGCATGCATACATGTCTGTGAGGTTATGCTGATGCCTGTACATTTTTTTTTTTTTTCCCCCACAATCTGACCAGTTGTGTTGCTGTTGTTTACAGATCAACCCAGGCACTGTGGGCTTCTATCGGATTCAGTACAGCTCCCTCATGCTGGAGAGTCTGCTGCCAGGCATAAGAGACCTCAGCCTGCAGCCTGTCGACCGACTCGGCCTGCAGAATGACCTCTTTTCTCTGGTGAGACTGGAAGACACAAACACACACACACACCGCATGTCAGTAAGGATTAGGGCTTTCACCTTTGATTCAAAATTTGGATATCTGTTTCAACTTGCAGGAGAAACTTTAAACTCAAACCTTAAACCTTTTTTTGGGGTCAAAAAGGAGGGAGTAACTTGGCCTTATGCTGCATTCCATTTGTAGACAGAACACCTAATTTCTGACAAGGTCATGGCTGTTCCTTACAGAGCACTGGCTGCTGAACTTAAATTTTCCAACTTGTAAACTCATGGCAATATCTTCCACTGCAAGGATTCCAAGATGATCGTCACTGTAGAATCACTGCCTTTTTTTCCCACTTCTGCCATGTTTGTTTCACAGGACCTCAGTCATGCACATACTACTAGAGGTTAACCAGTATGGATTTTTCTTTTATAGCTGATGCCAGTGCTGATATTTAGAAGTCAGGGTCAGGGTCAGCCAATGGGTGATATGTGCTGCCTATTCATTTTGCCCTCTGTTTTCATGATAAAATGTCATACAAATAATAAAAACTTATGGACTTAATGTCATTTAACACAAAGTTTAACCATCTCACAGTTTGTCCACTGTACACTTTTAAACCAATTAATAAATAAAGTAATAAACCAACTGTTAAATTGTAAAGGGTTTTAATGAGCATGTGGTTATACTGAAGGAATGAAAACATGCTCAGAACTCAGACTTGCCCTAATATATAATATATATATGTGTGTACAGGTTTGTACCGCTGCAGAAAACAGTTGATGCCGTGGTGGTTGAAGAAATGCTAGTGGTGATTAGCATGCTGCTGCTGCATTTTTCTGTCTCTTATTTACTTGAAATAAAACATTTTCTGTGTAGTGGAACAGTTTTAAGAATATTTGAGGCAAGAATTTAATAATTTAGAGTTTATCAATTCGCTTTATGTAACAAGATATGAAGTATGTATAGTTTGGTAGAACGGTGGTGGTCAGCTCCACTTACACAGAGCTCACAGTGCCCGGCTCAGAGCAGTATTACCCTGAATTTATGCTGGATTAGTGATGGTTTGTTCTTTTGAACAAATTGTTTAGGTGAACGGACTGAACTGAGTCACTTACTGAAACGATTTGTTCATCTCACAGTTCAGCTGAGCTGTGACTTGAGTCAGACAGCAGCCAGTGGCAGTGGACGGGTCAAAGTGATTTGGTCGCTCACTGCAGAGTCAGACACATATTGACCAAATCATTCGCTCAGTGAAGGAGTCTCTGTGTGTCCCAGCTAATGCAGTCAGCGTAAGATGTCACAGTAAAGACACACTGTCTACTTCCCTGTTGTTTTAACAGACTTTCTCAGTCAACACAAACTTGGTCTGTAATGAGGGGACAGTGTACATTAATTAAATATCTTAATTTAACTTAACTCGGTCAATTCAGAAAGTAGTAGATGTAGTAAAGTTATGGTATGTTTCAATTCAGTAGATAATGTAACAAGTTCATAGCGTAATAAACACTGACAAACGTTTCTATGGTTATTTAATACAAGATTTAATTATATTTGTAAATGCAGATCTCTGATCTCGCCACCTTTCATAGTTTGTTGCTATATGACAAATGCAGACAGACAGATCCTCTCACTGCGAGGAAACAGTATGTGAACTGGTTCATCAGGTGATTCGTTCACTTACTGATAGAGTCAGCAGTGCACGCCACGTACCAGTTCACTGACTGAACTTAAGACTTGAGTGAATCAGCAGTTTAAAAGTGTTAATCTCCAACACTTTAAAATCTTATTTAACAGTGGAAGCTGCTGTATTTGGCGACAGCCTTAACTAAAGCCGGTGACAGTGAGCTGAATCACAACCCATTCAGCTCCCAGTTCCTCACTGAGGAAACGGTACGTGAACTGGCTCATCAGCTGATTTGTTCGTTGCGAGGAAACAGTACGTGAACTGGTTCATCAGTTAATGAGTCAGCCCTCACCACATATACTGTTGTACTGACTGAACTCAATATGTGCGCCCTGAGTGAATCAGTGACTTAAACTGTCAGAATCAGCCTCAGCAAATCCAGAAACAAGGCAGATTGTTGCCGAACTATAGATCACTTTAAAATAATCAAAACCCCTGAAAAGATGTGTTAATCTCCAATGTTTATTAAGGAAATTCCTAAAATCTTAACATTTAACAGTGGAGTCTGGTGTATTTAGCGACAGCACTGCCAACAGCTGGCGATAGGAAGAACTGAATGATTTTTTTGAACGAATCTTTTGAACAAATCTTTTTAATGAACAAATTGTAAAGATTCAGTACACCTCAAAGAACGGTTGTTCCATTCATTACACTTGATGTGGAACGGCCGCACTGCGCTTGGATCCACACAGCTCCGCCAATTTACACGGCTTGCGTCTCACGTCTGTCCACCTCAGCCCGGCTGGAGAGCTGGAGTTGCGAGAGCTAGGTTTTCTCGTGGTACGTCTCGCACGGAAATGCACTGTATATGTTGTAAACACAACGTACAAAGCAGTATTTCTATGGACCCAAGGAAATTGGAGCATGCTTTGATGTTGTTAAGTGAAATACGATGTGGTGTCAAATCTGCCGATTTTATGCAACACCACCAGAAATAGAAAAGTTGCAAATTCACGCACACCTACTGCAACTGGAGTCAACACACAGCCGTTCTGCATCCAGTGTAAATTAGGGGTTAGCTGGGCCTGTCCTATTGAAATTAATTGCTGGCTCCAGCTCAGAAACTGATATTTTGTGGATTATTCAACTAATAAGATACAATTTTGTAATTTTTCAATGAGGATATTTGTAAACCCTTCAGAAAGAACTGGTTTGGGTCACAGTTTTCAGTTTGGTTAAGTTTTTATTTTTGCACATTAAGGGGAAGAAAAACATTTAAACATAAAAACATTTGTTGTATTATGTTTTGTACAAAAATGACATGACTCCACCAGCTTTCACAAAGAGCTAAATTACATGTAAATTTAAAAAAAACAAAGAAAAAAAACAAAACATTATGGTTTCAAACCAGATACGTCCAGTATGGTTTTTACATTACACTGTACATTCTGTCTTTAGTTGCTTTACTGCAAAAGCCCAACAGCTTTTGTTATTTCTTTTTTGTTTGTCTGGGTGATGCCGGTATAAATGGACATTCATGGTAGATAGTTACTGTGAGCAGACTTGACTTGTGTTAAACAATATTTGAAGAAGGTCTGCGTTTTATAGACGCATAGCTTCGCTCCGTCACTACCACAGTTGTATTGCGTCATTCGTATTGTAACAGCTAAATTGGACAGGTAGTGCTGTGTTCATGAACATGGGGAAAAAAGTTGCATATAAAACACACTTGTGCACACAATCCAATCCATGTAGAATCTATTTATAGAGAATATATACATTTAATGTACCGAAATATTGTGGTTTATGTCCCTAAACCAAACCGTGGATTGTGTATTGAACGGTTCAGTTTTGCACCCCTATTATATATACATTTTTTTAGCTTTTATCAAATGATAATATACAATGTGAAAATAATCCAATTATTCAGAATACATTACTCATTGAGAAATCTAATGGTATACATTCCAAAATACATTTAGGGCATGTATTCAGTATTCTATTGTGGAATCCATTTAAATAGTAAAAAAAAAAGTCCTCTTGAATATTGAATATATATTTTCATTGCGCCCCTAAATTTTTTTTTTTTAGGGGCACAGCCGGCATCAAGCCTTCGCCCAAGATATGTTTGGAAAGCCTTGAACTTAAATGAAACGCAACATTATATCTAATGTCAACCCATCAAAAAAAGTAAGACAGATATGTTGCTCTCAGAACTGTGTTTAACTTCTAAAAGTAAGGAACACATTTCCAGTGTCACCTGTTAGCTTAGCCATTAGCTCCACCCCAATGAAGCAGCAGAAGAGGCATCACAGATGAGTGGCACCGCAAGTAATCAAGCTCATGTGCCTTGATGGGTGGTGTCACAATAATGCGATTAAATGTCTCCAGTGGGGCTGAGCGATTATACGATGGCGATAAAATCCAGGTTGATTGCGATGATCAGCACGTGTCACTAGTCAATGAGAGTCTAGCTTTTCCTGTGACACTCCGGGAAGGTAAAGAAAGGAACGAGCAGAATGGCGGAAAGTGAAACTGAGGGCAGCAAAGCTCATGTTAGACATGACCTGATTCCATGGAGAGACCAGTATAACTGCGTCTCGTAATAAATACCTGTGTACAAATGCACAGCGAGCACTCTGCGCGCGCACAGTGCTCTGCAGTCCTCCGCTGTGTTCTTATTAGTGGACAATAGAAGAGAGACACACTACATCCCAATCAATTTGACAGACTTGTGTTTCTGTCAAATAATATCAGAAGTCAGAGCGCTCTGAGTAGAGTGTTCATCCTTTCACCCTGCTGTATGTCATTAGTACTCTTAACACTTGCAGCACTGTTCATAAAGTAACAATTATTAAACAATTATTAATTAGTGAAGAAAACACTAATGCTTGTAGAGTATTGGAGGAGCAGTGACGGCGGTGTGCTTATATTTTTCTCCATTTATCTTGTTAATGCATCTTATTTAATTTAAGGGTTTTGTAAAATGTTGAACTGATCTCTAGTTTATTCAGTTTTCAGTACAGACGCTCTAAAACTGGCAGTATTAAAAAAAAAAAAAAAAAAATCACGATAAAATTAAAAAAAAAATATGAAAAATATATTGTGATAATTTTTTCTGCCATTTCACCCAGCCCTAGCTTCCGGCACATGCGGTTGCCAGTGGCCTGCTCCTGCTGTCGTTGCTGGGCTGCATACCCGGCATGCAAACATACTGTCACTCCTCTTCCTAAACCAGGAAACCCAGCTGTGATGCAGCAGAGGCTGCGTCCATGGAACCCACACCATGGCTGTGGAAACACATTAAATACTAACAAATGTAAGTGTGGTGAGCGGCTACGAGCGTCTGTACTGTACTGCTAAAGAGAAAATAAAGAGTCCCATGTCTCTTTCTCAACCATACACTGTCAACTTCACTCCTTTTACCGATCATCACTTCCTTTTACTCTGACCTTCAAAAAATAGAGCCACTGTCTGTGGCTACAAAAACTTCCTGCATAAACCTTTTTGCACTTGGCAATAAAATTGCTCAAAATAAATTCCTAAATTTTCATATTTAGAATTTAACCTTGTTATTGCTTACTGTACATAACAAAACAAATGCTTTTTTTGGATCTCTTAATTCATCACCAGTGATATTGTCCTCACAAAATTCTACCCTAGTCCCTAGTATGGATCATCAGCCTTTTATATGAGCAGCACGTTTATGTGACATATTTATGTAATGAATCCCAAACACAAAATCAGTGAGGCTCGTGCTCGATGAAGCTGCTCGTGCTCGATGAAGCTGCTCATGCTCGATGAAGCTGCTCGTGCTCGATGAAGCTGCTCGTGTTGATGAAGCTGCTCGTGCTCGATGAAGCTGCTCGTGCTCGATGAAGCTGCTCGTGCTCGATGAAGCTGCTCGTGTTGATGAAGCTGCTCGTGCTCGATGAAGCTGCTCGTGCTCGATGAAGCTGCTTGTGTTGATGAAGCTGCTCGTGTTGATGAAGCTGCTCGTGCTCGATGAAGCTGCTTGTGTTGATGAAGCTGCTCGTGTTGATGAAGCTGCTCGTGTTGATGAAGCTGCTCGTGTTGATGAAGCTGCTCGTGCTCGATGAAGCTGCTTGTGTTGATGAAGCTGCTCGTGTTGATGAAGCTGCTCGTGCTCGATGAAGCTGCTCGTGTTGATGAAGCTGCTCGTGCTCGATGAAGCTGCTCGTGCTGATGAAGCTGCTCGTGCTCGATGAAGCTGCTTGTGTTGATGAAGCTGCTCGTGCTCGATGAAGCTGCTCGTGCTCGATGAAGCTGCTCGTGCTCGATGAAGCTGCTTGTGTTGATGAAGCTGCTCGTGCTCGATGAAGCTGCTCGTGCTCGATGAAGCTGCTCGTGTCAGCCTGTCACGTGGTCGGGCTGCAGAGAGCACATGTTGACTTCAATACAGCCATAAAAGAAATGGTTAAAAAGAAAGTCAGGGCCAGTGCTCCATTAGTAAGCTGCACTTGTTTTCCACATTGATTATAAAAGTGGCAGTTTTTCATTCTGCATGACTCAAATCAAAGTTAGAAAATCCATAGTAGTGTAAAGATGTTTGTTTGTTTTTTTTTACTTCCAGTCTCGTGCGGGGATGATCAGCACGGTGGAGGTGCTGAAGCTGATGGAAGCATTTGTCAATGAACCAAACTACACAGTGTGGAGCGACCTCAGTTGCAACCTGGGAGTGTTGTCCTCGCTCCTGACCCACACTGACTTCCATGAGGACATCCTTGAATTCATCCGGGATCTCTTTACCCCTATCGGCCTCAAGCTTGGCTGGGACAGCAAACCAGGGGAAGGTGAGGAAGGAAGAGCTCAAGGAAAAACAAATCAGTTATTAAACTTTTCCTTTTTTTTAAATTATATATATATATTTTTTTTATCTGACTGAGCTAAATGGAACCCTAGAAAATGAAATGGCATGAGGCAAAGAAGTGGAATAAGATGAGTTTGGCGTTTTTGTCCTGCAGGTCACCTGGATGTTTTGTTGAGAAGTCTGGTTCTGGGGAAGCTTGGGAAGGCAGGACACAAACCCACTCTGGAGGAGGCCAGGCGGAGATTTAAAGATCATGTGGAGGGCAAGCAGGTCCTGCCTGCTGACCTCAGGAGCCCGGTAAATAGTTAAACATGCACGCAATTGTTTGTTTATTTCCCAGTCAATACTTGCAACAGTTTTCATGTATTTAAGTGATAAAGAAACGACTGTCCCCTTAGCCTTTCTTGCAAATTAAAGGCTCTGTGAACCAGGAAGGGGGAAAAAAATCTTAAATCTTAAATTCAGAATCCAAAAATGTATGTTTCTAGGAAGATCTGGGGCTGCAGCTTACTGTTATTTTCATAATCTGTCAGTTATGCTTTTCTCTTAATCGAACAATTATTTGGTCCATAAAATGTAAGAAAATCTTGAAAAATGTTGGCCAAAGTTCTTCAATCCTCATAATGATGATGATCTCAAATGTCTTGTTTTTGTCAAAAGAATTCAGTCTTAATGATTTCTTTGTTTTATGGAGCAAAGAAACCAGTAAATGTAAGAAGCTGAAAAAAATCACAACTTGATTTCAATTTAAAAAACACTGAACCTGATTCATTGATTATAAAAATTTGTTAACAATTAATTTTGTAATCAATTAATTGCTGCAGCCTTACCATTTTCCCAAGTTTGAATTGGGGATGAGCATGAGTAGCTTGAATAATTTATTTTTTTTTAAAAAGTCAATCAGTTACTGTTAGAAACAGAAGTCACACTGTGATACAGTAAAACAACACAAACCATGACGAGACTGTTTGACTGTATTTGACTGCGCTCGTTGTGTTTTCATCAGGTGTATTTAACAGTGCTGAAACACGGAGACAGTGCCACACTGGACACGATGCTCAAGGTACAACTGCAGCTGACATCCTGCATTAATCTGATCCCAAATACGTGATCGGTATTTAGATGAACCTCCTTCTCTCTTTCATACATCCATCCTTTCTCTGTGCATCTCTCATTTCTTTAGCTCCACAAACAAGCTGACATGATGGAGGAGAAGAATCGCATCGAGCGAGTGCTGGGTGCCATCTCAGCCCCCGACCTCATTCAGAAAGTCCTCAACTTCGCCCTCTCGGTACATGTGACCTCATTGTTACTGCATGGGTTTGTTTAATGGGGGTGGCATTAGCAGTAGGCAGGAGTGAGACAGTGGTTTCTGCTTTCTGCATTTTTCACTCTTTACAGTTCTTGTTTAAAGTAGTGTTTCCTAAACGTTCTATATAGGGACCCTGTTTTTGAAGAAGGCACTCATGACGAGAGCAAATCTTTTCAAAATGTAGTGGCTCATTTACAGAAGTGTTTGTAACACCTGGTGTCATTTTGAACTGGTAAAGGGTTAGAATACACACATCTTTTTATCCCAATAAAGTGATGAAAATATCACTTCTGACCCCACAGGAAAATGTTCATGTCACAGGTCTATGGGTGCATGTATTGTTTTCTTTAATTTTATATGGACATCGATTGCAGAGATACTGAGTATTCATATAAAGTGAAAAGGTTTATTTTATAACCATAATGTAAAGTTGTTACTTTTGCCTGCTCCTTTTTGGGACCACAAGGATTTAAAAAAACCTTTTAAACCCGTTAATCAAATGAAAAACCAAAACATTTCCCACAAACTTAAAAAAAATGGTTAATCTTTTTCTTTCCTTTTTTTTGCTTGACATTTTTATTAGATTTGAAAAAAATAATAAACTGAAAATAAATAAATCATTTAAGTTTTACAAATTCAAAATGACAGAGAAATAATCTTGGGAAGCACAAACCTTTCACGAGTCCAGAGAAACAACTTGTGTTCAGCTTTATAATCTCCTTTATCAGGATAAAGCCTAAAAATATCCAGATATTATTAAGAAGGCATATCACCCAGTCTACCCTGAAGTGATTGTTCAGATTTTAAAACTGCTTTCTTCTTTTTGTCTTCATCTCACTCTGTGCCAAAGCCGACACAATCAGTAGTGTGAGAACTAATTTGACACTGGTTTGAAATGTAACAGACATTTCTTAATATTTAACAGTTGGCACTTCAGTTTCAACAAAGAAAGCAAACATATGAAGGGTTTTATTGTGCTGTCGTTACAGTGAACTGCATGATGTGTCTTCATGTTCAAATATTGTAGTGTGTGCATGTTTGAGCTCAGAGGTGATCTGTGAAGATGGCAAGCCCACCTCTTTCTCCCTTTTCCTCTTATCCCCAACAGGAAGAGGTTCGTCCCCAGGACACTGTGTCAGTAATTGGGGGCGTGGCTGGAAGTAGTAAACAAGGCCGGAAAGCTGCGTGGAAATTTGTTAAGGAAAACTGGGAGCAACTTTACAGCCGCTACCAGGGTGGTTTCCTTATATCACGCCTCATAAAGGTAAATAAACAACAGAATCTGATTCCATATTCATTTCTTTAGCTCTGTGGTCAAGTTCTTTGAGCTCTGGCCTGGTGGACTGTCAGTGGGTGTGCTGATCTTTTTTCTTGAATTAAGAATAACATGCTTTTAGGAACATTTTAAGTGGTTTTCTTTTGTTTGTTTTTAATATATAGTATATTATCTCTTGTTTGCCTGTCTTTGCAGCTCACAGTTGACGGGTTTGCCAATGACAAAATGGCTGCTGAAGTAAAGGTGAGAGCACTCATTTAACTATCTTGATTTTTGTTTATTCCATTCTTTCATTTTGAAATTAAGTCAAATCCAGAGGAGTAGTTGATATGGAAAGAATCTAAAAAAGAGAGAGTTTAGAGGGCAGGATCAGTCCACAAAAGTTCAGTCAATGAACCAAACCAAGTTCAGTTTGATGGTAACAGTAGCAGCAAACAACTGTCTATCATCACATTTCACGTTTTTCTTTGTTTCCCCTCATTTACAACAGTCTTGTATATATTTGACTTCATTTATAAAAATATGCCATTAAAGAAAATGAACTAAATAAGGTCAAAGTCAAAAAAATATATATTTTTTTATTAAACATTTGTTCATTCAGTTCCATAAATGTGAAAATTTTCTGATTTCTTGGTTGCTTTACTTAAAAGAAACCAGTAAAACCAGTCATCTGAACTGTTGGTCATTTGAGAGAAACAGCCACTGAGTGATGATGTTATTTGAACCCCAGGGATGTGCATGAGTGTTTGACGATTGCGTTCATCAAAACAAATCTTTCTACTCCAATCATTTTACAAAGGTGGCAGCAGTGAGCATGTAGACAGTGGCCTGCATGTGTGTTTGCAGACGTGAGGACATTTCTGAGCTTTCTTGAATGCATCTCGACGCTGCTCCTCTAAGCTCAAAATGCTGTAGATCCTGCGCAAGAAGTGATGAAATTCACCAGGGTCTTTGATGGCTTCACATTAGCTCCACACGACAGTAGGTCAGTGGTAGAGCAAGTTGTAACTCAACTGGACGGTTGTGGGTTAGATTCCCAGCTCAGCTAGTCTACATGCCTTGGGCAAGACACAACCCTACGTCACCAGCAGCATGTGAATGAATGGGAATGAAAGATGTGTGATGGAAAAAGTGCTGCATGAGAGTGTGAGTGAATGGGTGTGAATGGGTGTGAATGGCAAAACTGTAGTGTGAAGCAGCTTTGTGTGCTCATCGAGACAAGAAAAGCTCCAGGTCAGAGTATGGAGTTTAGAATATTCAACAGTTAATACCACTGAATATTGAATTTGTGTGTCTGCAGAGCTTCTTTGACAGTCACCCCGCACCTTCAGCCGAGCGTACGGTGCAGCAGTGCTGCGAGAACATCCTCCTCAACGCCGCCTGGCTGAAGCGCGATGCAGACGACATCCACCAGTATCTACTGCATCGCAAGGCACCCCCTGTCTGAGCGGCCACCTGCCCTGCCTTCTTCTCCTGACCCCTCCTCCCCTTCCCTCCTCTACCGCGGACCTCCCAGCTCCCAGCATAGCTGCCTTGGCCCCTCCCCCTTTCACTACAGACCAGAGCAGAGCAGCAGCGCACTAAACAGCCGGCTTCATTTCTCTAAAGGGACTGTATGAAAATATGAAGACAAAGCCAAGAATTCCCCAGTGTTGGAAACACAGAGACTCTTTATACATCAACAGAAAAGAATCCATTTCAGTCAAACCGGGAATGTAGTTTTACCCCATTCTGTCCACAGGTCTCATCATCAAACACACGGCCGCAGCCTGTGCACACACACACACACACACACACACACACACACACTTTGCCCCACACACACACACACACGTTTGTGCTTCTATCAGAGTGAGGACCCTCATAGACATAATACATTCTCTAGCCCCTTACCCTAACCTTAACAATCACAACTAGATGCCTAACCCTAACCCTAACCCTAAAACCAACTCTTAACCCTGAACAAGCCATTGTAAGGGGTGAAAAAAGTGAGGACCAGCCAAAATGTCCTTACCTTGTCAAAATGTCTTCACTTTCTAGGAATTATACTAATTTTGGTCCTCATAGACATAATGCATTCCCTAGCCCCTTACGCTAACCTAACCATCACAACTAGATGCTTAGCCCTAACCGAAACCCAATTCTAACCCTAACCTTAAAACCAGGTCTTAACCCTGAAAAAGCCCTTTAAAGGAGTGAAAAAAGGTGAGGACCAGCCACAATGTCCTCACTCTGCAGCAAGTACAAGAACAGCCACACACACACACACACTCTCTGCCTCGCAGCTGAGAAAACTGTGAACCTCCCTCTCAACATCCTCAACCCACTGTGGCTCATTATAAATGTGTATGAGGTGCGGCTTTATTTACTTCCACCTGTTTTCTGTACAAACAATTATTCTAAGGTTTTGTTCTCCTCTGTTTTGTTTCTCTCCTGCCCTTCTCAGCACTCTCATCCCTGTCAAATGCTGTGATTAGGTGAGAGCAGAAATCACCTGTGCAGAATGGGGTTAATACAATTAATAATAATAATAATAATAATAATAATAATAATAGTTTATGCTGTAGTTTCCAACAGCACTGATTCTTAATGGCTAATCAACTTTTAAGGACAAAAGCAGCAGCACTAGCATGGTACTACATTGTAAACTGTATAAAAGGATTGTTTTGTCAAAAATGTTCCTTTTAAAATAATTCAATGGGAAATTTCATACCTACCCGTTGAACTCACCCACCTCCTGCCCTCATGAGAGTTCATACATTTTGAATCCTCAGCAAATGTATTTAAAGCCTCTCTCTCTCTCTCTCCTCTGCTGCCCTCAGTGAGATGAATTTAAAAGCACGTGTTTTTATAAAACATCAGATGCAGTGATTTATTTAAATGTTGAGATAATCGTCTATTCCGAGGAGAAAGAAAAGTCAGAAAGATTGCAGCACTACTTTTCTGGGCCTCTTTGTTTTGAAGTGACATGGAGAAGAAAGGACGCCTCCTCGTGAGGCTGATGGTTGGTGAGGAACTGACTCTCGGTGACGCTGTTGAACTTAAGAAGCCTTAAAGTGGTGGACTGGCTTTCACGTGACGGAAGATCCAGGCGTGTTGAGTGAGTATATCTATGTAGGATGGACGTTTGATGTGTTGCGGAGACTTTTCCCCCTGGAACATTTGTGGTTGTTTTTCTTTCTTTCTTGATTTCTTTTTGATTAAAACAACAATTTGAGTTCTCTGTTGTGAAAAAAGGAGGACTAAAACCAATGACAACAAATACAGTAGTACACAAGTATTTTTTTTCTCTGTAATTCATGACTGAGGAGTGAGGCTTTCCTGCCTGAAAACACATTTGTTATTCACGTTTGTGTTGATTTCACTCATTCACCTGTTAACAGACGATTGCACTGAATCTACAATGGGTTTACAAGGAGAGAAAATTCAAACAACAACACTTCCCGCTTTTGATATTTTGTTGAGCCTGTAAAAAAAAAAAATGTTGAGATGGTTTCGATTTGAATTTGTTGTTGTCGTTCACACGCAGACAAGTTTTCATGTCTTTTCTTTCAAACGTTTGTTGAACATGTGGAAGGTCTTTGCTTCTGAATGAAAGAGGATGACAGTTTTACAGTTTTAAATGCCACAGCAAATTAAATTAAAAGGGTGGACTACCATTGAAAATGTCATTGTTTATGGGTTATTTCATACATTCATGAGTGCACTGTGGAGAGATGAAAAAGAAATAAATGAAGGAAAGATGAAAACACAATCTAATGGGCTGAGAATCTTAAAATTCTGAAGTAAGTTTTTAACTTTTCATCAGCTTTTGCGATGATACGTGATGGTTAAATGTTAGATATGTTCATTATTACTTCATGCAATCAAACTAAAGCAGCATCCATTTATCTCAAATGTATATTCAAAATACATGATAAGGCCCATATATTTGGACAAAGACGCACATTTTGCCTCTGTACATCACCACAATGCATTTGAAATGAAACAAGCATGATGTGATTAAACGTGTGGATACTCAGCTTTAATTTTAGGGAGTCCTATTGTTTCAGGGGCTCTAAAATCATACAGTTGACTATGTGCAGGTGTGGCCTGTTACCTCACTATTCCCTGACAGACCGAGCAGATAAAGCTCTGCAGCTGGTGTTGAATTAGCATTTTGTGGCCTTTCAATAAACCTTTTCATATGAGGTCTAAAGAGTTGTCAATGCAAGTGAAGGTTATCAAAACAAAATAAACCTATCAGAGGGATAGAAAAACACGGGGATTAAATCAGTGCAACGTTGAGTGAGTTCAGGAAGATCAAAAGACCTGGAAAGCCACAGAAAACAAGTCAAGAACACACGTGAGGAGGAAGACGTGTCATTGTCAACGTCGACATTCAAGAGATGCCTTCATGAATATACAGTTGTGATCAAAATTATTCAACCCCCTCTAAAAACTTGAAATGTACAAACTAGCAAAAACAAACAAGAACAATTGAAATAACTCAACACTGGTAATATTACAAATGCTTTCTCCAAACTAAAAGTCACTTTTCATGACTACTGCAATATCAAAATTATTCAACCTCTTCACAACAAGCATCTTTAGTACTTAGTTGATTGCTGTTATGACTTGCTGCAAATGTGACACCAGGTTCTGTCAGTGTTCCTGAGGAATCTTAGTCCATTCCTCATGAACAGAGGCCTCCAGTTCAATAATATTCTTGTGTTTTCATGCTGAAACTGCCCTTTTTCAAATCCCAGCAGACATTTTAAAAGGGGTTCAAGTCTGTTGACTGTGATGGCCACTCTGGTATCTTCAGGACTTCTTCTGAAACCAGACCTTGGTGGATTTTGAAGTATGCTTGGGATCACTGTCCCGTTGAAACAAGCTTCATCTTCCTCACAGACAGCATGATGTTTTCTCCCAGGATTTCCTGATACTTGACTGAATCCATCTTTCCCTCCACACGCTGCAGGTTTTCATTGCCTTTTGGATAATTCTCTTGACAGCCATATTTCTAACATCCAATCAAACGTCACCATCAACAATCCAGATATTTAAGGTGAACTACCTAAAGCACATCTGATGCAACTAATGGAAATCCTTGAGGCGACATGTGATTTGTAAATGTGGAATTCTATTTAAGGGGTAGAATAATTTTTAAACTGCAGTAATGATTTAAAGTGTTGAATTTGGATAGAATGCTTGTAATATTAGTTTTATTTTATTAACTATTTAAATTGATCTTGTGTAATTTGTTTATTACAAACACCTGACATTTTATTTTTTATTTTTGCCTGGAAACCTAAAATGCAGTGGGGGTTGAAGAATTTTGTACTGAAGAATTGTGAACTGTAAATGCAGAGGTTTAACAAGGTGAAACCCACTAATAACACTCAAGAACAGGAAGGCTCAATTAGAATTATATCTAAGAATATCTGTAAGAAAGAAAAAGATTCTCTGGACAGAAATGTGTGGAGAAGGAAAGGAACTGCTCATGGTCATCAGTCAAACATGGAGGAGCCAGTGTTATGGCATGGTCATATATGGCTGCCAGTGGACCAGGCTCGCTTGTATTTATTGCTGATAGAAGTAGCAGGATAACTTCTGAATTGGACAGGATTATAATCCTCTCTGCTCACGTTCAAACAAATGCTGCAAACATTTCACAGTAGAGATGGACAATGAAGCAAAACATACTGCAAAAGAAACACAAGAGTGTTTGAAGATAATGGAATGTTCTTCGGTGACCAAGTCGGTCACCTGATCTCATGCTTTTCAGTTCCCGAAGACTAAACTGAAGGTGGAAAGACCTGCAAACCAGCAGCAACTAAAGGCTGAAGGCTGCAGTAATGAAACTCAGCACAAGGGTCCATGGGTTTCAGACTTCAGGCAGTCATTGACTGCAAAGGATTTTCAACCAAGTATTAAAACAAGCCTTTTATTCAGAGCCCCTGAAAATGGACAATTATATATATATATATATATATAAACTAATGAGAGTAAAACAAAAATGGACTAAAGAAGGTTTTGCAAATCAATATATTTTTTTAATCATAAAACTTTCCCTCATTCTATTCCAGAGGATGTTTATTAACAAGTTTATTAACAATGGAGATGCTGACGTTAAGAGAAACTCAATGGAAACCTTCAATGGTCAAATAAAATAAAGACTTTTTAGGATCTAGTTTGGATTAATGATGGGGGGAGGAACTCGGTTAAATAATGCTCACTCCGGTGTCAAATGAAAGGTCAGGTATTAGAGTGGGGCAAGTTCTGAACCAGTCCAGTCATTGCATGGAATTAATAATATCCCACAATAATCAAAATAGGCACGACAAACCTTTCACTTTTGGCTTGAAGTGTGCAGAACTGCTTAAAATGGACAACAGATGTAGAGGAGTTGAAGAAACTATAAAATCATAAACATGCTTTATCCAGTCAGCAGAAGGAACAATAGCGAAGAAATAGAACCAGCGAGTACGGGAAATGGTGGAATAAGAAGTGCAGAGAGGCCATGAGAATGAAGAAGCAAATGAAACTGACTTGTCAGGAAAACTATTACAGGAAATATGGAATAACAGTGTAGATTTCAAATGGTTAGGTCCATGTACCATATATACAGTATATAGAATGTATAGCTGTCAACGCCCTCATTTCCCGGTATAAAGTCCATTTGTCTGTCTGTCTGTGCCAAATGTTTGGTTTTCTGTCCAGTCCAGTAGGTGGCGGTAACGTACTCTCCTGCTGGTCGTCAACCGCCAATAAACACCATCAGAAGAAAAAGAATGTCGAAGAACTAGTTTGTGCGGGTTTCTAATGTCCGCTTTGTAGGAAGATGCTGATCGCCAGAGAATAAGAGCACGGTAAGTAGACTGAAAACGGCCACCTGTACACGTTTACTCATCAGTCACGCTAATTTTAACGTTACAGTTACGTAAGAGCTCAGACTGTGGCTGTGAGATTGGATGCTAGTCTACAAGCTAGTTAGCGCTGAGCTGGGGCTAACACCGGCTAATCTGAACAGCTTTAAACTAATTCATTGCTACGCGAAGCCCTTGTTTGTCTGTGTCTGTTTAGAGGCCGTTGGTTGCCACGGTTGTAACTGTCAGCGTGGAACTCGGAAACTGTCGCGGGTTTAAACGGCTGCTAAAAATAAGATTATCACACGCAGTTAGAAGCAGGTCAGCGAAATAAGGTGCAATAGGTTCCACGATGTCAAAGGTTAGCTTCACCTGTGGAGCTGACAGGGTTTTTTTTGTTTTTATTTTGTTGTGTACTCTGCTCTGTGACCAGTCTTTTAAAGCTGCAGTGTGTAATATTTGATTATCAATTAAACCGTCACCAAATGAGTTCACACACTGCTGATTAAGCCCATCAGTCATTTTAAGGCCAGATTCGCCCGTCCCAAAGCAGTCCCGGGCAGTTGAGCCCTGTCCTGACGCAGTAGTCAGGGCTGGAGCTGTTCATGCCTCCGCGTCCACACTGCAAATGTTTTTAGGGCCAGACTTTCTCACATTGACACTTGTTTTGTATCGCACAGTTATTTCCCTGCTCCAGTTGTTGTCGGTTGTCTTTGCAAAGCTTGATGACAACTTGACTCTTGGAATCAGGTGTGTTGGAGCAGGGGAAACTAAATATCTAAAACATGCAGGACCAGATTGGGAAACACTGCAATGCATATTCCCCCCTGTGTCCTAAAAGTAGCATGGAAGTTCATTTCCAGGTTTATATTTGTTTTTTTTATGGATACAACCCTTGAAAATGCCTTGTTTTATCTGGTTGTATGTTGATAAACTAGCCACAGTTCTGTTAAAGCCCTATTTTGAGGGATACACTTTTTTGTATTTAATTTATAATGAATTCATATTTAAACTTGACTAGTTTAACTTGACTTTAAGTTTATTTTAATTTAAAAACATCATAAATTAGACAATTAGAGACGATGAGAGACTAAATAATCTTATTTGGAATAAATCTTCCTCCTATAAAAAGTCTATAGCTGACTTTAGTCAGCCTGTTTTTACCTGTTTTTAATGTTGGTGATAATTACTTTCAGAGCTCAATATTTACTCAGGTGGTATTTGGTTAAAAAACAAAAAAAAGTTTTAGAACCACTGCTCTAGTGTGTATATGTGACTGGGGAGAGGAAGAAAGCTGGGCCACAGAGTGATGGTTCAGTCTTTCTGTCATTACTCAGCTGTGGTTGATTGATATTCTCATTACACTTTGTGTGATAAAGTTACACAAAAAAACTAAAATCACTATTTTTTTCAGTTTGATATCGATATTTAGTATCTTTTTAAAAATGCGATTTTAATTGTATGACATAACTCATTCATTGTCACTTACAGATTATATCAATGGACACAATAATAATGGAAACAGTTCTGATTTATTGTCTTTAAATATTCAAAGGCAAAAAACTAAGTCTTCTATGCATGTTCTGCATAATATTGCACGCATACTTTATCTTATTAAACAAATTAAATGACCAAGATCTGTCCGGGATTGTACAAAAATCACACACACAAAAAAAAGAAAATTTGCCCTGTTTGCTCCATAATATTCTATGTGCTGTAAAAAATATATAGAGAGAGTTGTAAGAAAATATTACTATCAACAAAAATCCCCAATTTTTCGTCAAATAGAAAAGAATACTATTACTATATACTGTATGTAACTATTAGGACTGTCAGTTTTTCCAAAAATGAAGTGTGCACTAATTTATAATGACCCGTAATTCATTCAGTTAATTCATACGCCCCCACATCACTGTTCAAGTGTAATTATATTACATCCAGGAGCCGTTTGTCAAAGCAAACAGCTTAATTTCTAATATTACTTGAAAGAAACACAAGTCTATCAGCTTGAGTGGAATGGAGTGTGGCTTTCTTTCACTGACATTATTACCCACTGATGAGAACACAGCGCACAGCAGACGAGCATCAGGCACTGTATGTTTGTACACAGGTGTTTATATTATTCAGTACTTTTCTTCTGAATGATACAGCCGGGCTTTTTGAGTTGCCTTGCAGCTTTACTGGGCTTTTCTTTTCTCCATGCAGCTATCCTGAGTGATGGTGAAAGGCTTGCGAGTCTGCTAGTGGTCATGTGACTCTGATATTCGGTGCTGCAGTGAGGATGAATTTCTGCTGCATGAAATCAATGTGTGGAGTTTATGTGCGTGTTTCACTGGCTTATGCAAAGTCATTGAAATACTCAATATTGTCAATTTGCACATTGTGGAAAAAGTAAACAAAATAAAACAATCTCCCACATGCTGTTAAACAGAGCAAAGAACTTTTAACACAGCTTTTTCAGACATCCTACTTTTATTTTGGATGCTTCCATTATTTGACTTTGCACACAGAAATGAAATTATTCCACAAAAACCAAAAACTACCAGGGTCAAAATTATTAGCCCCCTGATGCTAACAGTCACTTGTGTCTCCTTGTTGCTGGATAACAGCCTGCAGTGGTTTGTTGTAGTTTTCAACAAGTCTCTGACTCGTCTCCTGAGGAATCCCAGCCCATTCTTCTTTGGCAAATCTCTCAAGCTCCTCCAGATTTGATGGCCTTCTGGCATGGACCTTGGTCTTCAGTTCACCCCAAAGATTTTCAATGGGATTTAAGTCAGGACTTTGTGCAGGCCAGTCAATAACGTTCACTTTGGTCTTCTGGAGGTAGTTCTTCACCAGGAGTGACGTATGTTTTGGGTCGTTGTTGTGTTGAAAGACAAAGTGATGACCCAGACCCAGTTTTGCTGCTGACTGCTTCAGGTTTTCTTTCAAAATCTTCAAATATCCTTCTTTCTTCATGATTCCTTCCAACTTGATGAGATTCAAGATCCAATTCCAGACTCACTGAAGCATCCCCACAGTGTAATTGTTGGGTATTGATACCCTTGAAACTGGTGTAAGGAGGTAGTGACCACTACAGCGTTCCAGTCAGAGAACATGCGTGAGCATTAAGAGGTAACTCAAACTGTTCTGACAGTAATTGAGGGTAACAATGGTGCATATCTTTTCAGTTTCTGAAATTAAACACAAAGGAAAAGAAATATATCCATTATGACTGATTACAGTATAACTGAAAGGCAATTCAATACAAACAAATAATAACAAAGGTAATAGGCTGTGCGTGGCACAAGCAGCATTCTGAAGGAATTCAATGAAGCCATCTCTGTGATATCTTGGTAATTTACTCGGTAAACGGTCAACATGAGAACAGCAGTTGAGCTCCATACCCTGGGGGCCCTCTTAGGCTAGCAATATACTCACTAAGAGGTGGACCCTGAGGGCTAAGGTTTGGAAAAGGCGGGCATCACCAGCTTTTACGTCAGGTGTGGTTAAGATGGCTGCTATTTCACTTTGTTCCAGCTGATGTGGCTAACCATGCTGAAGCTGCAATGCTTGCATAGCTGCTGAGATTGGTTGTTGGTGGTGACGGCAGGACTGACCAATCATTTGAGCCTCTGGCAATTTAAGGTGTTTGAGTAACGCGTGATATTTGTACTTCTTAGTCAGCTCTAAATGAGGTTCCAGTAAGTTGTTCAAGGCTAGCTTCAGGTTAGCAAAACTCACTTTCGCTATCTGTAAAGTAGTACACCATATACTGGACACTGTGGCTGACCAAAGCTGAATGAGGCTGCATCTTGACTTGACTGTTGTGGTACCTGTAGCTGGAGGGGTTGTCCATGATCATAAGAGTGATGAGACGGAGCTGAGAGCTGCCGCTGCAGCTGGACTGGTTTGTTGGAGTGTTGCCAGCTGACAGTCAGCGTCACCACCCCGGGTGTGATGACAGCAAGGGGGGAGCTTGAATACTTAAATGGGGTTGGATATATTGGTGTGAATGCAGAAGCTGTTGTCTTGTTTTCAGCTTCAAGAGTGTAGTCTATCTCCTTAGACTCACACTCTCTTCCAGAGTGCATACTAGCTGCTGTGTGTCTGTCAGTCTAGGGCTTTGTGTCATAGGTCTGTGACACTGGTGGTGAAGAGGATTGATGTGCGCAGAAGGGGGATGTAGAAGGATGAAAATCTGAGGGTGATCGTGGCAGTAAGGGTGCAGCACCTTTCCTGGTGATGTAATCCTTTCCTCTCTCTTCGACTGCAAGGAATGAAGCAATGTGCGCCAACAGATCCTGACGGTGGCGCTGTTGGGTCTCATACTGCCTGAGTTTGTTGGTGAGCTGAGCTACTTCAGCATTTTCCTCCCTCTTACTCTTGGACATGGATTCAATAAGTTTCCTTAGCGCCGTAGTGCTTAGCAGGTCATCTGAGGTGGGGCTGCGCAACGCTGCATGTTTGCCCAATGGAGAGGCCGCATCCGTTTGGCTACTGTATGTGGCAGCCGCTGCTCCTCCCTGCTCCTCTAATCCTCTGTCCGCAGAGTGGAGGGAAAGGGCAGGTCGCCCTGGGTTATAGGCCAAGATGTAGTCCTCTAGACGTCTAGGGGTGTGGTGAGGTCTCATGTGACATGGTTGAGCATCAGGATGGGGTGGAGATGCTGACTTATCTTCTGATGTCATATTCTGTAGCAGTCAATAATCCAGCTCAAAGGACCTTCGTTGGGTATTGACCCTAACCCTTGAAACTGGTGTAAGGGGTTATTGACCACTACAGGGTTCCGGTCAGAGAACACGCATGAGCATCAAGAGGTAACTCAAACTTTAGTGACAGTCATCGAGGGTATCAATGGTCCATATCTTTTCGGTTTCTGAAATTAAACACAAAGGAAAACAAATATCCATTATGACTAATTACAGTATAACTGAAAGGCACTTCAATACAAACAAATAATAACAAAGATAATAGGCTGTCACAGTCCCTGTGGACAATTCCGTGGTAAAACTGCTCTATTCTCATAACAACAAACAGTGGGATTCACTATGTCATTATAGAATAATAACAAAGGCAATAGGTTGTGCGTGGCACAAGCAGCATTCAAACACACACCAAACCGCATTAATCATGCTAGCATCTTAGCTGCTAGTTAGCTAATCTAGCCCATTAGCCATGCTACGGCACAAGTAGTAATAGTACAACAGTCCCTGTGGACAATTTTTCGGTAAAACAGCACTATTCTCATCACAACAAACAGTGGGATTCACTATGTCATTATAGAATCAGCGACTTTACTTACATTAGCAGTGACTTCTGTACCGCGAATTACCATGTCGCACCGACAGGCAAAGAAACAGGAAACGGAAATAGTACTTAACGTAAGTAACATTTCAAAACAAAAGCATCTGAATACGAAAAGTCTCCAAACATGAATAATTCACAAAACTAATACTCGCAACACCATGTTTCACTGTGGGGACAGTGTTCTTTGGGTTATACGCCTCTCCCCTCCCTTCTTTCTCCACACAAACAATGTCTCTATGAACAAAGATCTCTAGTTTGGTCTCATCTGATCAAAGGACAAGTTTCCAGTATGAATAATCTGTGTTAAAAATAATTTGCTCCGTTTAACGGCACTTGGGAAATACCTTTTAAACTGACATTTTCATGAGCCAGGATGTTATTATATAATAATCTAATCCCTGTTTAAATTCATCTTTCACCTGTTACTGGTCCTCTTTCATCAGGCTGTCTGGAGGAATCCAGACAGGGTCTGACTTACACATGCCTTCATCATGATGCTGAGCTGCAGTATCCTGGTCTTCGCCCTCCTGGTGTCCCAGGCTAAAAGCTTCCTGAGCACCTCAGAGGTTGATGGTGTCCCTGAGGAGTGGGTTCTCCTCCATGTGGTTCAGGGCCACATTGGAGGAGGGAACTACAGCTATCTGCGCCTCAACCACGATGGCAAAATAGTTCTGCACATGCAAAGCCTCAAGGGAGATGCTGACCTCTACGTGTCCGACAAAACCCTGCAGCCGAGCTTCGACACCTACAAACTCCAGTCGACCACATGTGGCCTGGACATTGTGGTGGTGCCCGACGACTTTGTGAGGCCTGTGGGCATCGGCATCTACGGCCATCCTTCTCACCAAAAGAGCGAGTTTGAAATGCGGGTGTTTTACGATCCGTTGGTGCCTCAGAACCCTTTTGATCCAGGCTTATACTCTTCAGAAGCAGGACATAAGCAAAACCAGTCCCCTCAGGCAGCAGAGGAGAAGGAGGACTCCATTGTGTGGACAATTCTGATTGGACTCATGAAGATCATACTTGAGATTTTGATTTGATGATGATGATGATGATGATATGTTGTCCATTGCTGCTGTGACAGAGGCAACAGTTTCACTCAGCCTTGATATATTAAAAATTTAGTTTTCCTTTCTTTCTGTAAGGAAGAGTAAATGTTGCACCAACCTCCAGTGAGGACAGTTTTTGGAATTTAACAGCTCTTACTGTTTGTAATGAAACACAAACTAATAGAATCAGCAGAGACAATTGGGCGTGTTAAAGTTTGTGTTTAACTTGTAGCCTGAAAGTTGTTACAGTTTGTTGTTGGACTGCAGATAAATTCATCGAAAACCAAGAGGGAAAGGATTTATTATTACTATAATTATTTTTGGCAAAATGTCATGGTCCACACAAATCTTTTCAGAATTGACCAGGTTGTACATTCTGCTTGCTCTCCTGCTGTAGGAATGACTTCAGTAAACTCACTGAATACACATGAGACATGTGAGTGTTTCAAGGACTTCACGTGCAGTCCAAATCCCTTTTTTTGTAGTTAATCATTAACTACCACAGGAACATTTGACTGTCTGTGTCCAAGCCAGTCTCTCAAAAATGGTATTCCACAAGAACTAGATTACTTCTCATATACTTTTTTGCAGGGAAAGTATATTTCTCCCACATTTGTTTGTTTTGACATATCACTGAGTAGGGCCTTGATCGATTATTATGGGCCGATATTACGCATTTTCCTCTTGGTGTCTGCAATTCATTTCATTGATCACCAATGTTATGAAGTATTTGCATACAAAGTGTGCTATGCTGCTGCTGTCTCTTCTCTGGGTCGTTTGTTCTCAAATGGCTAAAAACAACGTGGAGTCTCTTTTTTAGAATCTGTTAATGACAAAGAAAAAGAAAAAAAAAGGCTGTTCTGATGAACTTAGGTGGAATAAATGACAGAAGACACCATTGAATCATTCATTAATTTCAAATTTAAATTTCACATTCAAAATTTTAGACACATTTTCATTTTTACTAACAATGCTTATTGGTTGTTTACTAGTAATTGATATCAGCCCTGTGAAAACAATATCGTTCAGCCCCTAATCATGAGTGAAGAAGGTAAGAAGAAATATGAGTGGAAAACATGGTAGCAGCAGCAGACCTCAGTCAGAGACACGTGTATGAGGAGTAGCCTGGCTCAGTGAAGAACCACTGGTCCGATCCTCACCTCCCCTAATCGCTCCCCGAGCGCAGCTCTGTAGCTGCTCCTGTGTTCAGCTGGTGTGTGTTTACTACTGGTGTGTGGTAAGGATGGGTTAAATGCAGAGGGCAAATTCAATATCACTAATTGGTGTGTGTGCAAGAAATTTGTTTTGTTTTTTAAATGGACAGCCAGTCGTCAGCAAGACCATGTCCGCAAGATGTCCATCACACAGGAGTAGAGAAAGGTGTATGAGTCAAGCCAATCAGCAGGTCCACAGTCATTATCATCATCATCATCTTTTGCCTGAACCTAATCACACATTCATCACTGAGTAACTGTAATCATCACCATCATCTTCCTAATTTCTGCCACGTCTTCACTTTGCACATCAGCGTCACACAAGACAAATAAAAGTGGGTTCGATTATTTGAAACTTCAGCAATATAGTGACGTGATGTTCCTGCAGGACACGGTGAATCTCGATTCTTTCATTTGTTGGTTGCTGAATTTCACCTTTGTGTTTCACCTGTTGGACAAGCTCCTCCTGATTTAAACAAAAACATCTCCAATGTTAACAGTGGAGTTATTGTTGACCACTGAGCAGAAATGTTCAGCAGTGCCTTCGGATGTTTCCTCTGCAGGGAGAACAGCAGAGCAGCTTTCCTGTTCCACATGTTTCAGTCAGGTTTTCAAAATAAAACGGTTTTACACGATGTTTCAATCTCCTTTCTTGTGAAACTTTTGTGTCACGATTGAAGAGGAGCTTTATAACAGTGTTGATTATGTCCTCGCTGAAGACTAATGACTGTGCCACATCAAACATATGAGGGCTTTTCATTAATCTACAGTAATCTACAGATTAAAATATATATTCAGTAATTTTTTCAGTCACTCTATCCTACATTTATTTCAGTGATTTCAACAATCACATTCCAAATGATTTGGCTTTCTGCTTACATTATATCTCTTCTGCTTACATTACATCTCTTCTGCTATTTATTCTTTTTGAAAACAAAATCTTTTTCTGCCATTTTTTTTTAGTGAAAATGATTGTAAACCTCATGTAGACGGCACACAGTTCAGATGACGTAGCACATTTCCTCTTCTTTATAATCTCCAGCAGGTGGTGCAATACAACTCTGCACCTGTTTATATGTCTCATTTATGTCGACTGCTGTTTAACAAAAGGTACTTTTTTGTCACAAATAAAGGAAACTTAACTCATTTTCAGTAGAAGCTTCCACTGGCCATTTATAATGGCAACACTCTTTGGAATGGATTTTATTTCCCTGGTAATCCAGCAGGTGACAAAGATTGGCCAGTATGATGTTTAATAGCAAAAAAAAACAAAAAACGGGACCTCAGAATGAAAAATGGAAAGCTTGCTTTGGTATTTGTGTAAAAGTGACATAACAGAGGTTGGAACATTTGTTCAGTTTTTGTGTAAATCTTTTATTGTATATTTTCATATTTCCTGCTGGATCCCATAGTTGTTTTTTCACTTTGTACCTCTTTGTATTTGTTATTTATCTGTGTCTTGTTCTTGTTCTTTTCTGCCTTTCAAATTACTGACAATGGAAACTGCACAAGAATTGCTATGGGCCCAGATTTGTCTACTCATGCAAAATTTTAAAGAATCACAAAAAATGCGGACCTTTGGCAAGATGCATTCACATAGAATAAAAAATGAGATTTCTTTTAAAAAAAAAACATAAAAGAGGAATTAAAGAGTGAGCAGCCTTAAGTGACTATATTTACTCAGTAACTCATCAAACCACTTCCCCCCAAAAATGTTACTTATTGAAACACATTCAGTCAATGTACTGTTTATTTACAACAGGTTCGTGGATTGAGGTTGGTTTGTTTTCAAATGGTTGCTCAGTCCCACGGTCAGTGTGTAAAACCATCATCGTCGTCATCCTCATGTCAGTCTGGGGGCCAGTTCGATGCCGTTGATCCTCAGCACTGTCTGCGGTTGGACAATGATCCTCTTGCGCTGGAACCGGTGTCTCCTCCAGAAGCGCATGTGGACTTTGGGCCAGGACTCGGTCTTTTCGAGCACCGTGGCCTCGACCCGGACCAGCTCCTTCCCCAGCATAGGCCTGCCGATCAAAGTGAAGTCCTCGGCCCCGACCAGCAAAACCTTCTCCATCCGGATCCGCTCCCCGCACTCCGCCTCGATGTGATTCTCGATTAGGATCAGGTCCTCCCCAGTGACCTTCCACTGACGCCCGGCGAAGTGCACCACGGCGAAGAGCCGCCCAAAGTCCTGCTGCTGGATCCGCTGGTTCACGGTGTTTACCAGGGCGGCGTGTCGGCGCCGCTCCTCCTCCTGCTCCTGCGGCTCCAGGCTCGTCTGCTGTGGCCACGGAGGCCTGGACAGCGAGGTCCGGGGAACCAGGTCCCCGCTCAGCGAACTCTGTGTCCGGATAGGGGTTGAGACGTTGAACGGGATTCTGGATGACACATAGCTGCTCGCCCTCCACAGTGCTCTGCTGACCGCCATCTTTACAGGAAGTGCTAGTGGCACTTCTTCTTTGAGTTGTTTTTAAACAGTAATTTGCTGCATACCGCCACCACCTGGTGATATTTTTAATTAAAATAGCATATACTTTGTCGTATTTTGGTGGTTCTCTGTCTCTTTATAATATTATCTCTTTGTTTCTTAGTTTTATTTTTTTATCTCTTTTCTGTCTCTTGTGGTTGATTCATCCTAATCCTAGTTGTGTTTATTTTGTCACCTTTAAGTGATTTTCTCAGTTTGTTTTTTTGTCATTTTCTGTCTCTGTATTTGCTTTATTATTTATCTAGTAAGTATTTTGACATTTTTTGAACGTTTTTTTTTGTCCGTCTCTTTTTGTCACTGATGTTGCAGGCGAAGATTGGGGGAAAGTTGGCCTAAAGCAGGAATCAGTATTAAGTAATTACTACAGAAGAGCCACAATAAAAAGAAATTCTGATGGCCTATAATGCTCCGTATATTAAAAAGAAAGACAGTAAGACTGGAACGCTGGAGGTTCTTTTTTAAAATATTACATTATTTAACAATTCAGCAATATTTTGCACTTGGGAGTCTAAACACCACCATCCAGAAGGGGCTTTCTGTTTGATACTGAGCACATAACTTTCACTGCATCATTTGACTAGAATGTATTAGTTTTGACTTTATTGATCCCACAATAGGGAAACACTTGTTATCGTAGCAGTGTTGGGAGCAGACATTAGTACATGAGGATATAAAATATACAAACGAAAAACAATAAAAAAAAGAAAGTACAAAAATAACATTGAAAATGATACACAGAAGAACATACGTGCAAAAGGTGCTCATAAGATAAAATGTACTGAAATTATTGCTGCAAGTGAGCAGAACAGGATTACAGTGCAGTGACACGCAATTATCCCACACAATTATTGCACAATAGTAATTACTCTGGACTGTTTTGCTTCACACTTGACAACCAACTGTCCATTCCAAGCCACCATTAAAAGACATGGTGCTTTCTACCAGATAATTATTATACACTGCCACACTAATTTTCGGACTCAACCCTAACCCCTAACCCTAACCCTAACCCTTTAGGTTAAACACTCTCATATTAGCCATGCATGTTCAATTCAATTATCCAAAAGTGTAGTAAACAAAGGCAGCTGGATTTAGTTGAATTCAAGTCAGTCCAATTGCCTTTGTTTACTACACTTTTGGAAACCATGACCTGGATGACTGAGAATCTTCACAGAAACTTTCATTTCAGTTCAATTTTCAATTCAATTTATTTGTATATCACCAAATCACAACATACATTATCTCAAGGCCAAAACTTTTACAATATTAAAGACAGAAAACAAACCCAACAATTCACATAACACTAGGGGGCAGTGGAGAGAAAAAAACTCCCTTTTAACAGGAAGAAATCTCTGACAGAACCAGACTCAAAGATGTGCGGTCATCTGCCTCGACCGGTTGGGATAAGAGGAAAATGGGGGACAGAGGAGAGGTGGGGGACAGAAAGGGGGGAGAGAAAGAAAAAGAGGGAGGTGAGGGAGAGACAGAAGAGAGAGACCAGGAGCAAATATACAACAGTTGTATCAAATTTATAATCAGTTATGTCATGTTTATAGAAATACAGTGTAATTTTAACAATTAGCAACATAGATTATTGATAAGAAATTGTAATTATAAACTTTTAACTCTAGCATAAGAATAATGACCATAATACTAATCTGCCACTCCTTCAGCTCCCTAAACAAATGACACTTCTGTCCCACAAAAAAGAGCAGCGCTCCACTTCAAGAAGAGGAGGAGGACGACGGCGATGATGATATGATAACTATGTTCGTTTAAGTTTTATTTTTACTTGTCCCATTTCCAGCTGCACCTGAACGCGGCGCTGATCTGCCTCCATTTTGTGTCGCTCGGCTATTTCCGTGTTTCCGAGCAGGGGCCGATGAAACTGTCAGCAGCGGGGAGTATGGCTCTGTTCGCAGGTCAGACGTGCGGCTAAACTTTTTTTCGTAGCCCAACGTAACTATTGACAGTGTCTCCGAAACGCATATAACATTCGGTTTTATACACTGTGTTGTCTCAAAGACGTCTTGTTAGGCAAACTGGAGAGTACAGAACCTGACAGCTGCGAAGTAAACAGCTAGAGGCTAACAGCTAACTAGCTCAAGTGTGACCGTCGCTAGCTGGTAAACCTTCGACGGCGGGCTAACGTTAGCTGGCTAACCTGTGATCGTTTTGGTGGCGTTAAGTTACATCACCGCGACCTACCAGGAGCACCCTCCATCCTGTCTTCATTTTTGTCAAACTGCTCCGACCACTGGACACTCATTCGGCACTTTCCATTCATGTTGTTTTTGCGGGACGATTTGTCTCCCAGACCTCCTGTTCTTCGAGCCAGGGTGAGTTACATGTCAACCCGCAGAAGCTAACTTTACCCCGCGTAACTTGAAGCGAGCACCAGGTGTGTTTGTTTGAGTGGGTATTTACCTGGGAGCGGCTGAAGCAACTGCACAACCTGTACAGGCCTGACCGATCCTGTTTCTGTCTGCTCGTGTCGGCCTGTTTGTCAGTTTCTGCTCGCAGAATCTACACACGTACATCTGTTGACACAAATTTATGATTAATGTAGAAGTGTTCACATTATATACTTTAGTAAAGACCAAAGGCGTCAACGCCAACAAAGTATCTGTAAGCGTTTCATTATACTTGATTCAGATATGTAGTACTTGACAGTCAATAATGTACTTTTTTTTGTTGAAACCGGAACATTCTAACTCTGGAAAAAAAACCTGTTGTTTTCACAGCGCTTAATCAATGTTCAAAATATTTTGGCGATTGTTTTAGTATTTAGCTTAATTATCTATTATTGATTGTGTTAGCCAAGAGAGTAGCACATTTATCAAAGTTACAGCCAGACAAATTACAGTAAAGTCGCTAAATTGTGAAATATTAACACGATTTCAATATTAATTTTTCCATAAGTAAAAAAAAAATACAGAATATTAACATTAATGTTGTCACCTCAGCTATTAAACAGGGTAGTGGGAATAAGTTAAAGTTTTACGTCCGCAAGACTCCAAATAATCGAGTGTGGATTTAAAGACATCCATAACATGAACACACATCCAGAGAAATTCCTTTCCTTATTAATAGTTTAAATAGCTAGAATATGTCGAAAATAAGAGAGCTGCATGATATGGAGCTGTGGGTACTTGGACAGATATTGCAATTGTGATATGATTCAGTCATGCTGCAACTATTTTGCGATTACTGTGCAGCCCTGATGAGAATTGCCTGATGTTAATTTAATACAAACTAAACTTACATCTTTACGTCTTGTCCAGAATCCAAAGACGTTCCACATATTTCAATGTGTCACGAAGAAAAAGCACCATATGCTTGTGTTTTGTTAATGAAAGCAGGAAAACTATCCATATTAAGAAATCACATGTTTTTGTCTAACCAACTAGACCAGAAAGTTTTAAAGAAGTCTAACAATCAATTAACTAATTACCATCCAATTCTGTTATTCATTAAGAGTAATTGTTTCAGTCGTCCTGTCAGAAGTTTGATATTCCTGCTTCTCATATTGTGGTTGAATGTAGTTTTGGACATTATCATTTTATATATTTTAGATCAAAGTGTTGTCAGGTTGAAATATAATGACAATAGTTCTGCGATGCAGCCTTGTTTTTCAATTTATATTTATATTACATATATATGAATAGTTGGCTCTGGGGTTGATAAATAGCATCTTTTAGAAACGAGTCTCAGATTTTAGGAGTAAAATGTGAACATTTGCTTGTCCGATCTGAACACACATTTACACACACACACACACACACAGCCACAGGCCTTAAGTTCAGTGTATTTCCGTAACCACAGAAGCATCCAACTTCCTCATACGCCACCATCTTGGGCTGTCTTCCTCTGTGCAGCTGTCATGTAAATGTGGTGACACTTATTTTTCTACCCGAACTGAAGACCAGTTTACAGTTTGAGTGAACAGCTAAATGGAGCCCAAACCTTAGCGATCATGACCTGCTTAGACGCTCACTGCTGTCACTTTGATCTTGATGGAAAGGGTTAGTCAGATTATAATAATCAAGGGTCACGACCTGCTGCTTTTATTACTTTGTGGCTGCCAGATTTTTTGTTCTTGGTATGAAATAAATGTATAACAAGAAATATTCTTCCGCCTTCTCTTTTGAAAGCACCTGTAGGCTGAGGAGAGATTGATAAAGTTTTTATTCAGTATGTAAATGTACAGGTTTTCATATGTCCTTAATATGTCTTTCATATAAAATCTTTGTATCTGATCCAAAACTGTTTTCACATTTAACAAGTGAAATTAGGGAGCTTCTTTGTACCCCAAACATTGATTTATTGATTCTCTGCAGAATAATATAAACTTGTTTTAATTAGTAACACTAGAAACACTTAAACTGGTGGCTGTTACAAGCCATTATTTTAAATATCCCATCTCTCAGTTAGGGATAACAACCTGTTAAGCCCTGACCATATTTTCCAAAAAGAAAAAAACAACAAAAACAAACAAACAAAATGCCTAAAAAGACATACCCAAAGTATATGAAGAATTGCTCCACAATATTAAGGTTCATATACATGTTCTTGGTGTCTAAGGACATCTAGGGAATTCATAGAATGTATTTCCAGTGTCACAAATATTGTATCTGTTACAAAATCTATGCCTGAGTAAATTAGAGTAAACCAAAGGAGAAAAGTGAAAAATTCCATCCTTGCCTGTCTTAGTTTTTTTTTTTGTTTGTTTGTTTTTTTTTTTAGACAGAGGAACATTGATTCAATGCACACATATGCCATTGATCCCCTTCAACAACTCCTTGATGACAAATGTACTTAATCAGGATACCATCAGCCAGCCACTCACTTTGGCACAATTTGAAACAAACGTTTTCCACTTTCAATGGAAATTTCTTGAAAAATACATCTTATGTCCATTACTTACTATTGCCATGGACTAGAGCTATTGGGCATGGACTCTACCTTGTTTCATCACTTTCTACCATTGTGCACAGTATAAAATCAATAAAAAACAACAACAAAATGTATCATTTTGTCTACAAATGGAGTAGATTTATTGTTCTAAGTAAGTAAGAAATAAATAAATCATAAAAGTGGGAAAAAAATATCAAACCAAAAATAAAAAGCAGTATAAATATAAAGAAAAACAATGTCACAATTGGTGTAAACAATGAACTCTTTTGAACAACCTGATAAAAACAGCAACAAAAGCAACATTATTATATCAAATTTACAATTTCAATAGGTATTGAGAGAAACATTCAAAAGGACAACAGTACTAAATCACATCAATTTTAATACAGCAGAAAATAACATGAATATAACTTTGAAGCAGTAAATAAACAGAAAGATAAATAGACAGATACTGTACATACATACTTTTATTCAGCTTCAAGAGAAATATAAACAGAAGATGGGCCTGGAACCTCAGTCTCCTCTTCTTGTTGGCTCTGAAAATTAGGACAATAATTATTATTTGAGACTAAACACATAATGAAACATGGGCAAAAAAACATTAGGCCAAAAGGCACAAATGTAGTGGAGACATATAAAAACAGTATTCAATATTGAATTGCCCTGCATTATACTATATTGTGTATTTACATGTATATACTGTAAAATGACAAGCGTGTTTTACGTTTTTTTTATTTTTCAATGCAAAAAATGATTAGCAACCAGTTCAAGTGTCAAAAAAAGAATTTGCCTCGAAGGCCTTTAGTCAGTACAGCAAGTGACACCCTCTATCCTTAGACCCCCTCACATTGAGTGAGGAAAAACCCTTGTACAGGGGAAAAAATGGTGGAAACCACAGAGGAGGTATCCCTCTTCCAGGACGGACAGACGTGCAGTAGGTGTCACATGTACAGTGACAAGTTCAGCAGATTATAAAGAAAACATCAAATATTACAAAAAGAGAAAAAATAAGAAGACAGAGACTAGGATGATTCAAGAATCAGTAACATTAATAACAATTATCATCATCATCATCATCTCATTCAGGGTATGACATGCGCTGTCACCATCTGGGGTTGGTTCCAGTTCCTCATGAGACCCTCAGAAGAGGACAAGCTATTGGTGAAGGGTTGATGAGGATAATTAACCTTAACAGTAATGAGTGGCTATATAATATATGGTAATGGTTATAGTTATAATATTTGAGCTGTGGTGGTGAAGCTCTGGAATCAGGAATAAGAAGAGCACAAACTAGGGGGAGGACACAAACTGGGTCCCAGTTCAGCGCAAACAGCACCTCCTCTTCTTAGCCGGTATCATTACCGCTGTCTGAATCAGAAGACTTGACGTCCGACCGCCTGAATCGCTGAATGCCCCTCTCTGGTTGCCACGTTTTCTTTGCGATGGTGGAGTCGCCGTATGTGGCCAAAAAACATCAAACCAAACTGAAAATGTCGCTGCTCTTGCGTCTCCCTGTTGCTGGGCGTAAATGCTTCTTTTAGCGCAGTGACGTAGCTGTGTTTAGACACGGCTTTAAAGTCACGTGGGTATAGTAGTAGTTAGACTATTTGGTATCATTAGATTCAGTAGCTTCTCCTCTTTCAAAAGACTACAAACATGGCTGCACCGTGGATGGATTCGTGAAGATGTGAATGATTGTATTCATCTAGTCCCACACTTAAAATGAGCCCAAGAAAAATTTAAGTCATTTTTAAATATAAAATTTTGTAGTAAAATACATGATCAGACTTTTTTTGTGAATATTAGGGTCTTAACTATGAGCAACAGTTGAAAAAAAAACACTTTTAATTTGTTTTACTATGTTTTTATAGCGGTTGAATACGACAGTAGTTTTTGCTTAAGGGGTTAATAGTTGTCACTGTGAAAGTGCAGCTTGCACCAGTTCAATTAGCAAAGTACAAACCTTAATTTTAAACATTCTATTCTTGATTGATCTTTGTTTTTTTGTCAGTTTAAAAGACAATTCGCGAACATGAATTCAGGTTAATCAGTTAGGCATCAAATCCTTAAGACTAAGAAACATAGTTCAATATTTTATTGTAAAACCATGAACTTCATTATAAATAATAACTAAATATAAAAATTACTAAAAAGTAATCCGATAAAATGCACACAGCTTGAATTGAGAAAATTGTGTACCGTATATAGTTAAATGTGAATAGAAATGTTGGGCTACAACTAACAATTATTTTCATAATCTATTAGGTGTGAGCTTCATCTGGCTGTATTTACTGCAGGCGCAGACTGTAGACGCAGAGGGTGAGAGAAACACTGTGACCGCACAGACAACACAGGGTCACAGACAAGAATGAGCTGTGGATGTGCTTTTGAAAATCGGTTTGGTTTTCTCCCCCCCTTATTTTACGATTCAGTTTCACAATTAAATCTTTAACACATTTTCTCTTCACCCCTGTGTCTGAAGTTGCTGAAGACCTGATGTGTTCTAGTGGTATCTAGTGCCTTTTCCAGCTGGCTTTAGTTGCTTTTCATTGATAGTATGGCTGCAGCTATCGATTATTTTAGTAACTGAGTAATCTATCGAGGAATTGGATGCGTTTGTTTCTCGGTTTAGTTTGTAGTGGTCCCATATTTTTGACAAGTTTTGTCGTTTCTTACACTGTGTAAGGGTATTCACCTACACCCGCTTCTGTGTGGATGGGCCCTAATATTCCTAATCATTTAAACAATTATTTATCAATTTATCAATTAGAACTTGAAAATGTTGATTGGTGTTTCCTGTACCTCAGAATAACAACTGCAAAAAATATGAGTTTGATTTAGGGATCCACCGATCCAATATTGTTATCGGACATCAGCTCCGATGTTGACTAAATAGCTGGATCAAGTATTGGATAATGAGGCTGATCTCTGATCTCTTCATTTCAATTCTATGTTTGCTAGTGTGACACATTGATAGCAAGCACAGCATACTGTCAGTCACAGAGTCCATAAACGGAAGTTCAGAAGTATTTAACGCTTTCTATTTAATGCTTTCACGCCAGCACAGTCTGAGAGCAGAAATGCTCATGAGAAATGTAGAAATGCTCATAAAAAAGAACCTGCTATTGATGCTTCAGTAAACATGCTGGGTAGCAACAGGTCACCGAGTTAATGAGACTGCACTAAATAAGTGTAATTTCTGTTTATTGTCTGTGTGTTTGACTTATTTAAGTCACTTGTTCTCATTTCCAGCTGGAATATATTTTTTTTATTGGATTTGTTTTCCTGTTTGTACTAAATGTTCATAAAGTTAGATGTTTGTGTGTTTTACTAATTTACTTTTTTATTATCAATTTCAGCTGCTAAATTTTATGTTACTGTAATTTGATTTCCTGACTGCACAAAATGTTTACAAATATGTTTGGTTCCTGTTTATTTTGAATGCAGTCTAAGTTGCTGCTGGCGCACAATTATTTATTTTAATAAATAACAATACAACTAATTTATATGTATGTGTTAATTTGTTATATTTTGTTTTATAAAGTGAGGAAAGTAATGTTTAGGGTATTCAGTTTATTCATTCAACATTGGTATCGGATTGGGTATTGGTCGATAATGCAAAGCCCAGGTATCGTATCAGGCCTGAACAAGATCGGCTCAGTGCATCCCTAGTTTGCTTTCATAGAGGAGCAAAGACAGCAGTATATATTCAAATGAAAGAAGCTAAAATCAGAGAACTTCATTAAAACTTGCTCAAAACAATGATTATCAAAATGGTTGGTGATGCATTGAATAATTTTCATTTTCACTTTATTTCAAACTTGTAAGAAAACACAACAATAAAGAATAATAATAATACGATTACAACATTTGAAAACACAGTCAATAGTAATTGCTATGTCTGAAAAGGTGAAGTAAGAAGCATATGCTTATTAACTCCTCTCTTCCCACTCAGTAATTTATAAAATAAATCTCCATAACAAAGTGTACATTATCCAAATGTTATCTTATTGCAGGATAATTGAGTTTATAAATATATACATAGGATATTCATTTTTGGGTGGAGAGGAGCATGGTGTGTTACTCATTCACCTCTGCTCAGTTTCATTTTTGATTGGATGTATAAAGGAACGTGTGCAGGACTCACTATGTACGCTTTTAGAAATCTGAGAGTCTGTTGGCGTACATACTTTTCAAGTTTGTGAGTACTCCATCTTTCAACACACTCTTTTACACTTGAGGTCCCAGGTGATGACCTCATGAAACTGATTGACAGAATGCCAAGAGTGCAAAGCTTTCATCAAAGATACATGCTACTTTGATAATCCAAAATATAAATCATATTCTGGTTTCTTTTAACACTTTCTTGGTTTGCTGCATACTTCCATATGTGTTCCTTTATAGTTTGGATGTCTTTAGTATTAATCTGCAATGTAGAAAATCAAAAGGAATTGTGTACAATCTTCTGACTGGTACACTGCATTCACATATACATATAGACGATAAACATGCAAAGTCACTGTCATTGTACTCCTACATTAAAAAGATTAGGAACACAATGAAGTGTATCAGATAATGTGTTTTTTTTTTTTGTAAAAAGCACACAAGGAAAAAGAACTATGAAAAATACATTCATGTTTTTCATGATTTGTTTCAAACCTTAAAATGTAACTGTTGCATAGAGCTTGGTTTGGACTTAAATGACGTCTGTTCCTCAAAAGTCTGGTCAGTCAAACTACACCCTGCTGCATATACATAAGCATATCATTCTTTCAGCAGTATTTGTAACCACTACACAAAACTGACATCATGCCCTTAAATGTATTTTGTAATGTACTCAATTTGAGTAATATATTCTGAATACTTGGATTGCTTCCACCTTGTATTACATATGTCTGTTCAGTGGAAGAACTGCCATTACATTAGACCATCCTGAACCCACCTTCACCAGTAACAACATTGTGTTCATTCATTCATTTGTCTAATGCTTTATCATCCACATGTGGAGGAGCTGGAGCCAATCCCAGCTGACATAGGGTGAAAGGCGTGGTCACACCCTGGACAGGTCACATTGTGTTCAAAACATACAATGAATTGAAATGAGTCAATTGTGATGTTAGACAGCTGTTTACTCTGTGTTTGTGTGAGAGAGAGAGGTAGGAGAATGGCAAGACTATGTTGCGATGCTAAATCGCATTAAAAACAGAAGACAGAACCCTGGTTCTGAGTCTGGTTCTGTCAGAGATTTCTTCCTGTTAAAAGGGAGTTTTTTTTCTCTCCACTGCCCCCAAGTGTTTGCTCATTGTGTGAACTGTTGGGTTTTTCTTTTCATTGTAATACTGAAAATGCCTTGGGTATGTGGGTATGTATGTGTGCTCATCAGCCAACGCCTGGACCGAGAGTTGAGAGACAGTTGATTAAAAAGAGACACTGATTCAGTGATCATGCTAACGGGCACAGAGCTGTGCTGTTTCTGACCCACAGTATTGGTTCAGAATGCAAGACACCCGTGTTGGGCAAGTAACTGCCTCACTGGCCATTTTTCTTTTGCACACGCGTGAGTAAATACTATTAATAACATGCAAATTTTCTCGCAAATATGAGAAAAACACTTGTACTGTCGAGCCATGCAACATCGATCGGAACCTCCTACCTAATCAGTTACTTGTTGCAGCCCTACACTGTCTCCTGTAAAATAAAATGTTTGTTATTTTATAAACTTAAAAGCAGATATTTAGTGGAACTTTGTAAGACAATGGCCGATTTTATTTATACATTTTTTAATGGCCAAATGATAAATGGACTTTGGTTTCAGTCACCGAATAGATAGTAGATTAAACAGAATGATGTCACAGTTTAAAGTTTGATAACTAAGGAAGGGTAATTTGTCCAATAAAAATAGTCACTGAAACCCTGCTCTCACTTGAGTCCTTGTGTGCTCAGAAGGCCTTTAACCATCTCTATCCCCCCCCCCCCCCCCCCCCCCCCCCCGCTCTCTGTTTCTCCTCTCGTGTGTGCCTCTTTTTAAACGTCACTGACTGGTGAGCCCGCTCGGTGAGATTCCTCTGGTCCCCCCCCCCTTCCCGGCAAAAAACCTGCATCGCCATTCAGCTGAACAGCTTGAGGAATGGAGTGGTGGAGGGTGGGGTGAGCAGGCAGTGCTGGCTCCATGAGCCAACAATGGGTCTGGACAGCTAACTGGTTTGGAGAGATCCAGTGACTTGAGTCAGCCATTGTCTGCAGAGACTTTGCATTAAGAGCAGTTTCAGGTACAGACATATCATGGACAGGTTTCATATGAATGAGCAGAAGTTAGTGTCTCTTTTGCTTTATAGAAATTAAAACTTGGCCTCTGTGAACAGTAGACTGCCATGAGGAGCAACTTTGACAGAAGAGAAAGTGAACTTATGACTTTCAAGAGGAGGCTATGATTTTTTTTAATCTAAATTAACTAAAAAGCCAAATTCTGAGCCAAACGTCTGAAGCCAAAATTCAGATCCAACAGACCAGGATTTGCTTCTCAGTCTTTGACCGTCAGTGCTGGTAAGTCTGTGTCTCAGATTACTGTTCTTGCCCGTCAGAGCAGAGACTAAAAAGCAAATCTTCAAAATGAGGTAAAATGAAAAACCACTAGCCTTAAGGCAGAAAAGGGTAAATGAACACGTTAGAGCAGCTGAATCCCTCAGGCCCCAGCAAATGTCAGAAGCTAAGCTAAACATGACATGGCACGTCACCAAAAACTGTACCGAGTACAGTCCACCTTCCACTAATCAGACCTCGACTATGATGTCTTTGAGCTAAAAACAGGAACACTGTCTCCTTCTCCCCTCAAGTTAATATAATGAAAAAATCCCAAGGTGGCAGAAATGTGGGATGAGTAAAAATTTGATAAATTGACCAGACACATGCATGTTGTTACATACAAGGCTCTTTGTGTGATTAGTCCAACGAGTTCACTTTCGCTCGCTTTCGTTCGCTTTCTTTCTCATGAATGGTCTTTCCATTGGCTTGGGAAAAAGAACACGCACGCACATAATTCCTTAAGTGGTAACTTGGTAACAAATATCCAGCACAAATTATGTTTGATAGGCATACATTAATCATTTGTATATTTTACTTTACACTCATATTTAGGGTTAGGGTTAGGGCTAGGGTTGTGCAGTCCAGCTGCCACCCGTGCCCGCACTGTTTTGTGTCGGGCCCCGCGGGAGTGCAGGGCTCTACTTGTAACTGTGTGACGTTTTCCAGACAGTTTGTTCCGCTTATAAAAAGTGGAGTGTGAAAATGAACCAAACCATAAGAAGGTGTAAAAATGTTCGCCATTCCCTAGCACTAGCAAGAGGTGGAATTGTGACATCCTTTTCCCAAAGTAGCGTATTGGTTGTCTTAATAAAAACGCAAGGATGGCGTTTTGAGATTTTCCCACTCTGGGACCTGTTTTCAAATATAGCGTTTGAGAACTCCCGAAAAGCTGTTTGGATAAATTTAAGTGGATTCACTTCAACTTGTTTTCATGTGGACAGCCCCTTAAACTGTTGAAACTACTCCCAGAAACTCAAGATTTTATTATTATTATTATTATTATTATTATTATTATTATTATTACTTTTTAAGTACTTAATGACTTCTCTCTTCTCATCTAACTTAAAAACTCATCCACTGTTTTCCAGGTGTCAGTGTGTAACAACCCTCCTCAGACGGTGAAGTCATCTGCCTTTATCCCACACTAAGAGGTGCCAACAGAGGGACAGGATGCCCATTCCTCCCCCTCCCCCTCCTCCCCCTGGACCCCCACCCCCACCCACCTTCAACCAGGTCAGTGACAGGACTTTACACACACAGCACATCTCACAGCCAAGGTTGCATCCATTAGCAACATTCACAGAATATTGCTATCTGATCACAGAATCACTATAATTCTGATATGAGGACAGGTGTGTATATATGATGCATAACTGAACATTGCACCCGTTGACGATGAAGGACAAGTCTGCCATTTTATATGGTTTGTTGAATGCAGTAGGAGACTATCTGAGTCAAAAGGTTTCACAACAGCAGAAAATTTTCTAGAAAATCGAAGCCAATGTTGGAGCCTGGGTTTGCTCCCACTGTTTTCTCACATGGGCTCACTCCACTTGATTATAATGCTGGTAGGAAGAGTTATGGTAAATGTCCACAGTGATATTTGCATTCTCACAGACCTACGCTGATGTCTGGGTGTTTTCCTGAAACTTTTTAGAGGGGCTGTATGTGAGAATGTACATTTCCACTGGGGTTAACCCAGATTTTTTTCCCTAACCCCATCACCCCCGGTCACATTTCTGGAAAATGTGCAGACTTCATTGCATGTGTGAAAGCGGCTTCACAGATTTTAATTTGCACTGCCAGTTAGAGAAATGCATTCTCTTCTTTTGATCAGCAGGGGAGTTACTTACATTTGCATTTATTTTGAAGAAAATTGTAATCATAGTTTTAAAGACTGTAGGCAAAATCTAAAACACTCACTGGATGATAGGTTATCAAGAGCTTTCTTGATAAACCTGCCACTGACTTACTGATCCTTACAGTCCTCACATCCTTTAAATGTTGGTGTGATTACAGGTTGTTCTCCCTTTTTTCCCCACAACAGGCAAACACAACACCTCCCAAACTGAGCTCCTCTGAGGCTAAAGGCAGAGGAGCGCTGCTGTCAGACATCTGTAAAGGCACCAGGCTGAAGAAGGTCGGTGTGGTCAATGACCGGAGTGCTCCTGTTATAGAGAGTGAGTTCCAGCAACTACATCTTTACACAAACACTCCAGCCACAGTGATGGCCTTATTCAGTTTTAGTACACATATCTTTACTTTTACTGAGTAAAGATATGGTTATGTCACATTTTTAAATGTAAAATTGTATTTTATTTTTCCAAAATAATGCCCTAATTCCCTGGAGTTAGAAGATGTTATACCAATAACTATTTAATAAATAATGGTTTATATATATTGTATATATGGAATGGTAAAACATTTCTGTGTGGATATTTAGCAACTTTTTTCCCCCCAAAAAATAAACTAGTGACAAATCTACATCTTTCTGTCAAAGCCCTAAATACTTTCAGAGAAGGAAATGTTCGTTTCTGCTGCACGAGTGAACTTATCTAACTGTATTAATTGGGGGCGGAGAGTCAGACGCACACAGAGGCACAGCATACATACATACATACAGCAGCAGCAAGTATGAGCAGAACATTTGGCTGTGTGTGGAATATTGACTCATCTGTATTGTTCATTTAAGTAAAGGTATTGTATGTGAAACAAGGTTTTACTTTCACCTCCTTTGAAGCTGAAGTGAGGAAGGCCTTCACCAGTGTCAACCCAGGCAAAGCGCCAGGACCTGACAACATCCTTGGACACATTTTAAAAGAATGTGCAGATCAGCTAAAGAATGTTTTTGCAAACATCTTAATACATAGCTCAGGCAGGCAGTTGTGCCCATTTGCCTCAAAGGCGCCACCATCATTCAAGTCCCCAAAAAAGTAATACCCAGCATGCCTAAATGACTTTTGCCCTGTCACACCACTTGTGACCAAATGCCTTGAGCGGCTGGTTCAAAAACACATCAAAGACAGTCTCCCAATAAATCTGGACCCCCTACAATTTGCACACAGACAAAACAATTCCACAAGGGACGCCATCTCTACCACACTCCACCTCACGCTGTCACACCTGGAGAGGAAGAACACCTATGCCAGACTGCTTTTCATCAAGCTTCAGCTTGGCTTTCAACACCATCACAGCAGCTTGTGGAAAAGCTGAGGCTGCTAGGTGTCGACACTGCAACTGGGTACTCAGTTTTCTGACAAAGCGGCAGCAGACAGTCCATCACAGTGAGCACATGACTGTAAAGCCAGATCCAGCACTAACCACATTATTAAGTTTGCGAACAACACAGTGGTTGGTCCCAACACTACCAATGATAATTCCGCTTACGGAAGGGAGGGGGAGCATTCCCTTATCCCCCAACCTCTACATCAATGCGAAAAAAAACAAAATGGATGGCGATTTACTTTGGGCAAAAATCACCACACACATCTCCCCCATAAACAGTGCTGCTGTGGAGAGGGTTAGCAGTATTAATTTCCTGGGTGTATACCTAGCTGAAGACCTGTTCTTCTCAGTCAATAACACAGCAGTCATCAAATGGCACAAAAGTGTCTCTACCCCACCGCCAGAGACTCAGAATGACTCCCCATCACATTCTGTAGGTGCACCATTGAAAACATCCTGATCCTGATGCACAGCCTCACGTCCTGGTTTGACAGCTGCACAGTCCATGTGCAATGTCAGCTCAACAGAATTGTCAAAACTGACCAAAGAATTGTTGGTGCCTCCCCTCCCATTCCAGGAATGGGAGGGGAGGCACCTTTTCCCCCTCCTGCCATCCACTGCAGAACTATCAGGATGCAGAACATCTTCTTTGGACAAGCAGTCAGACGAATAAACAGGCTCCCCACCAACATGCAAACTCACACACCCGCACTGCTGTTTCAAGACTCATAAAATGGACTGTGCCCCTACACTCGCACATCCTCACCACTTTGAGTTTAACAAATGGTCTGCGATCCCCTCATCCCATGCACATTGCTCTTTCACACACACCCACTCATATTTAACCCCTCTCCATGAGAGGACTGCTGCTCACTCTTTTGTATGTTTTTAGGATTTATTGTATGTTTAAGGATTTTATTTCTTTCATTTTAATTTTCATTTTAAGTTTCTTTCATTTTTCTGCTGGTGAGGAACATCCTTTCACATCAACATGTGTGTTTTTACTGGTAATATGTGAAATGAAGAATCTTGTATCTTGCTGTCAAACGATTAAATATTTTAATCCGATTAATCATGTGCTAGCTATTTACCCAGGTAACAAAAAAACACTCCACCAAAATTACCCGGGTAAATATTACCCTGGTAAATGATTTACCCGGTTAAATATTGTACCTACTCGCGACCGTGGACTTTTCAGGAACTTTGGAGGGGCGGGGCTGTGTGGAACACATCTTGCAGCTGTTTCCATGTTGCAAATAACGACTTTGTCTCTATGTTTAGTGAGTGTTCAGACCCTCTAGAGACTCTTTTTCAAAAAGTGACTAGTGACAAATCTAGCCTCTCTTTCTTGTGCTATTTGAGACTTTTAACACATTAACTGAAACCGAAATGAACGAGTGAATGATTCCAATGCAAATTATGACGCATCCTCTCATGAACATCAAGCATGATGCGAAGAAACAAATAAGGTTTTTTTGTTTCTGGCTGATGCAGTTCGCAGTGATTTTGGTAAAAACTATTTTGAAGCTTGATTTTCGCTCCCAGTATTTCACTGAAGCACATTTATAAACCCCCTTCATACGTGTTTTATAGTTTATTCTTGTTTATTAACATGAAACAGGTTTTGAGAAACAAACCCAATCAAGTGATTCGCCAACAACTGCGCTCAAGGACTTTGAGGTGTGGTGGAAACACAAACTACACAGATTACCAGGAATTTCTTTACCCGGGTAAATGAGTTCCTGGTAATAAAAGTTCTGGTAATTTTGGAATGAAAAGGGCCTAATGACAAGAGGCAGATATGTATGCTTAACCATTTGTTTTTTATTTATGACAAAGACAAATGATGGTATATTAAAATATAAAAAATAACATCAACTTAAGCATACCACACCAAAACTCAATTTGCCTTTCTCCTATGCCTATTAGTAAATATAGGATGTGCTCACGATGATGCCTCTTTGCAGAATGTGAGCTATCCATTGCATGTGTTAAAATGGCAGTAGTCTAGTCGCAGCTGTCATATTACTCATATTGCTCTTCTGTTTTTGTTAAGGTTCGTGCAAACGACTTCAGTTTCTGGGTTTTAGTGATGTAATGCGCAGTTACACCCAGATAACTGTTACTCACAGAAGTCCATTGGTTTCCTGTCAGGGCCACATATTCCTCTGAATATTCATCCTCATTTGTTTTCTTTTAGCGTTATAGCGTTTGTGTATTTTAGTCATTACAGTGCCTCCTGATGGTGGCTTGTAGAACGCATCGAGTGTGGCAACTTTCAAAACTACTGTGAAACCTTTGTCCTCGACAACATTAATCGGTCTAGTCTGGCAATCCATTTTGCAATTGTGTCAGTCAATTTGTCAGAAGTAGACTTACTCAATGCCCTCTGTTCGTTAAAGGTGGTGTGCCACAAGCCGGACGTTACACCGAAGTTGAAGCAAGAAAGCAAAAACATGTTTGGCACTGAGATGGTACTTAAAGCTGGAGGTGCTTTGGTGAAGCAAAAATTCCTTCCTGCAGTGTTTACAAATTACAATGTGTTTATCATTTGTTACATCTTTTGTTTTTTTTATATTCAAACTCCCCATCCAGAGGACCAACAGTTTCTTTGTTTTCCTCCTCCACTCTGGGTAGTCAGCCGTAACGTTGAAGGACTACGTCTAGATGTAATGGGTTGTGTAAGAGTCACTAGAGGGTCTGAATACCCGCTAAATATAGTGACAAAATTGCTTAGTTGACAACACTGCAAGTCCGAGAGTTTTCTAATTGGGCGAGCTCTGAGAGGAGTATTAGGACTGAAAAGAGAACCAAAATGACTTAATAATTATGTTCATGTGACATTTCGTACTCGATGGTCGCAATATTAACAATACATCTCACATGGCCCATGCCACGAAATATCGAGTATATTCCATATATTACTCACTGTCTCAGAGCAGAGGCCCTATTCCACGCAAACAAAACATAAACTATTCTTTTCTTTGTCGTTTAGTAAAAGTTTCCCAAAAACACCACATTGTTTCAGAAAATGTCTCCATCCACACAAAACCCCTCAAAATGCTGTAGTACATATGCTGGGCCTATAAGTGGTGCTGTAACCCTGCTACACCAAAAATGGAAAAGAAGACATTGTACACATAATGCGTACAATCACAGAAACTGAGACATAATCAACCAAACCAGGGGAAGGGAATAGGTATTAAAGAAAGTAAATGTTATCATAAGCAAACAGACCAAATTACAGTGTTGCCATTAATAGTGACTTTGTTGCTATAATTAGTGACTTTTCAGACCCCGAGTGACCCCGAGGGGGGGACTATCACATCATCAGTTTTCCAAAGTAGCGTATTCATTGTCTAGACGAAAATGCAAGGGTGGCGTTTTAAGTTTCTCACAATCTGAGTCCCGTTTCCAAAAAAAATACCATTTCAGCTCTCCCAGAAAAAAAAAAAATCACCTACACTCAAATTTTAGATGATTTGAGTGATGATTTCAAACCTACTTCTTAAATCATTTGTTTGGTAAGATTGTTAGTAACAGATTCTTCTGTGGGATGGAAACAAAGTCGGAAGCAATAATTTAATCTCTTTACATGGATTAAATCATTTTTATTTGAATTAATGTTATAGCTCTATTACCTCTCCTTGTCCTGTTCTTACCTGATTTATTTTTTCCCCCAACAGAATCAGGAGGAAGTGGTGGTGGAGGAGGAGGAGGAGGAGGAGGAGGTGGAGGTTTTGGAGGCGGAGCTCCAATGGGAATGGGGGGGCTATTTCAAGGTGGTGTGCCAAAGTTGCGCCCAGTTGGAGGTAAAAAAAAAAAAGCAAAAAACCAAACTGATCCAGTATATCATCACTTTTAACTCTGGCTTCAGTAGTAAACTTAATTTGTTTTTTTAAGATTAATGGTTTATATTTTAACTTTAATATATTTGATTCATTTTTACAGCAAATTTTGCACCATATTACATGGTGCACCATATTCACATTTGCTTACAACAATTTTCATTCAAAAAAATGAATTTAATGATCTTCAGTCTAAATTTCTTTGCACACCAGCAATATTTTCTTTGTTTCCTTAATGAATTTTTTTTTTTTTTTTTTTTTTTTTAATTTACAGTCTCGCTGAGCAATCTTGTGTCTTAAACTTTTTGTTGGTCATGACATTAAAAATATTCAAATAAACAAATGCACACAGATCTGACATACAGACAAGCAGTACCATCTTCAAAGTGCCTGACACACAAACCCAAGTCCATCTTGAAACAAGGAAGTGTTACATTTTTGAGATCTTCTTTTTAAGTGTTATTTTTTATGTAGTAAAATTTATCACTGAATTCCATGTGCACCTTTTTTTGTGCCACGATATTTTATTTTGTAATATTTTTCTGACGTCCCTATAGTTTATTAGTAATTGTATGGTACTTAAAGTGAATTACAAAGGTTTGTCATCTGAGTTATTTAACATTATTTTTTGTGGCGTAATGCAATAAATGTGTGTTGTAGGTGTTTAATAATGTGAGTCATGAGACTTTTACTCCAAAAAATTGGATTTTTGGATTGTTGGGAAATTGTATCACTGCCTTGTTATAGGCTAAATAATTTGATTGGTTGAGAAAACAATGAATGATGAAAATATTACAGCTGCCTTAATAATGCTGTTCCTGAAATCAGAGTGTTTTGGGTTTTTTCCCCTTAAATGTACTGAACCCCACTCCTCTCTGTCCTCCACTCAGATGGTTCATCAGGTGGTTCAGTGGGCAGATCTGCGTTGAGGCCTCCAGGGTCCCGTCCAGCGGCTCCTCGTCCCCCAACAGGTCGCTCCTCCTCTCCCTCCCCAGCCAACAAGCCCTCTCCATCGGAGCACCATCACTCCCACCGCCCCTCTCTCCCCGACATCTCCAGCAGCAGCAGCTCATCCATTGGCAGCGGGATGAAGCACAGTACCTCTGCCCCACCCCCTCCTCCACCTTTTAACAGGGGGGGCCGCAACAATGCTCCACCCACCCCCAATCTGAAAGCACCTTCCTCATCCTCCTCTCACAGCAGAGAGAAGCCCCTACCCCCGACACCCAACAGGGGCCCCACACCTCCCAGTTCTGTGAAGCCATCTTCTTCCAGCAGACCGCCAACAGGGGGCTCCTCTGCTCCTCCACCGCCCCCACCATACAGACCACACACATCAGGTGGTGTCTCCAATGGGCCGTCATATGTAGATGGTAGCGGTGCTCCAGAGCTTCCACAGAGGCACAACTCCCTGCACAAAAAGCACACATCTGGTGGCGGCAGCCATGGACGCAGCCATGCTCCTCCTCCCCCTCCCTCTCCATCTCCTTCCTCTCAACAGGGCGCCAGACCTCCACCACCTGCAAGAGAGCCGCCAGGCCGCAGAGCAGGTACATGACACATCACTGAAGCACCACACAAAACCACACCAGTGGTGCGTTTTAAGAGGCAGAAGTCAGTTGTTTGGGACCCCAGTACAAACAATGTTTTTAGGTTCATTAACTTATTTTCTTTACATTGTTTTAATGGCTACAGCTTACACTCATTATCATCTGTTAGGATTACAGAGTGTGCATTTTCCTTAACTGAAAGTAGAACGGATTATTAAAGAACAGTCGTTTAAGAATTAAAAAGAAGAATCAATCTAATCCCAGCTGATATAGGGCAAAAGGCATTTATTTAGTGTCAAGAAGTCATTGAGCTGTTGAAATACTGAAAAGGGAGGGCAAGAAAAGCATCTGCTCACAGGGGAAGCAGCAAGTACGTCTCCTGCATTAAAGCATTAAAAGCATTTAACGGGAGATAAAAAAAAAAAACAATGAAATTTTCATGGGGGGGGGGGGGGGGGGGGTAATAATTTCGTCCTCAATTATATGTATGTATGTATGTATGTAAGTATGCTGTCTGGAGCCACTTGACTGAGGTTAGAGGTTTATGACGCTTATGTGATTTTAATTATTCTGATGGAGAAGCATAATTTTTATCATCCGGTGCCTTTCTAACACTGGACATGTCTGGCTGTGTCTTGATGTTAACGATATGAGGGCGAGCCACCTGATTTGATATGTGAACATTCCTAGTGATGAAGACATCTGCCTGAATTGTCAGCTAGGGAATTGCTCATACACAGGCTGAAGCGAGTTTTGACTTGTTATTTGCGAGCCATGGTCACAGTGCTGTGGAGATTTGACATGTTAAGAATATGTTCACCACTTTTCAAACATGAAACTTTATGTTGCACTCACTTTGTAAAATGCTCATTCACACTGCATTTAAAAAAATTAAATGTTTTAGATCATGAGGACGCAGGCATTATTAATTCATTTCTGCCTCCATCAGTAAGTTCAACTGTGTTAGTTGTGACTAACACAGTTGTGACTTAGTTAGTTGTTACTTGTGACTTTGAGCTACTTTGAATAGATTTACATGAACATACTGGTAGAAACAGATCTGTTAGGTAAAAATCACAGATTTCCTTTGTGGACTCTGGTGTGAAGAAGAGAGGGGTTTGAAATGGTATAAACTTTGGGTGTCATATCTGGCAAGAAAAGCAGAAAACATTATTTATGTTGGTATACACTCAAGCTGGTTCTCAAACACTTTTAAATGTAGGATTAAGCCCTTGCAGTTTTGTAAAAACAATTCAATTTCAATTGGACCAAATGGTATGATCCACTGGTGTTCCTGCCTAACCTATCAATTCATGATGATAGTGTGTGTGTGTGTTTTCTGCAGGTGTTATAGATGGCTTCCTCCTCACTCAGCTTTTGTCTTTTGGGCAGAGCTTTGATGAGACGGGAGGCGACTGAGAATGGGTTGTAATGAAATAATGAGGAAAATCTGTAATTGAAAATCTTTATTTGCCTCTACTGATGCTTTGAAGGGGATTTCAGAGCTAAGTAAAAGTTTGTTTTACAATATTTACAAAAAGTACAAAACAATATTAGAAAAGTAAATATTATTTAAATTTATGAGTGAGTTGTTATCAGCCTGAGCTGACACAGAGAAACATGGGCAAATGGCTGATGGCAGTGTATCTCTCACACTCTCTCTCTCTCAGCTCCATTTCTATAGGAGACACAGATATATCATACAGATCAGTATATATAGTTTAACTTCATTAATGATTTTCCTTCAAAATCTGCTGGGGGTGGCACTTTCATGATTAAAACTTTAAATGTACCATAGTTTTCAAAGAAAATTAAGATGCATTGGTAATTATTTTATAATTATAGCCCTCTGAATCGTTATTTTATTGAATTGTGAGGTGTGGCAATGAAGCCTGTTCTTGAACACTTTTCCAGCCAAGGTAGGTTTCAACACATGACAAACAAATTACAAAATATAGCTTCAAGGGACAAAAATATTTTTTTTCTTTTGGCTATATTTCACTGAACTCTCAGCACAGGGAGCACACAGCACAGTCACCTGTATGTAAGGCACCAGCCATGTAAAATGACCTGCAGCAAACCCATTTCAAAACCTGAACTATCCATTCAAGATTCTTTAGTTTCATGTTTCTATACCTGCTTCTGTATTTGGGGAAAATGATTATTCCTGCTCAGCTTCACAACACAAAAAGAAAAGAGTTTGTTGTCATGTGTGATATGACAAAGAAAGAAATACGGGAGGATTTAAGCTGCCTGCACTTAGAAAATGCCCCGGTTTGGCAGAATGTTTAGTAACATGGATAAAGTGACAGATTTTTTTCTGCTTCAGAGCATATGTGTGGCTCACTGAAAACATATTCATAAAAGTTGAATGAAGCAGAGTGAACACAAAAAATAGGAAAGCTTTGCTGGAATATTCCAGCATTCCGCTTCCCTTTCACGATCTCTGCTTTTCCCCTCAGTCTTATTTTTACAAACAAAAGTCTGATGCTCCTTTTGTGTTTTTTTACTATTTTGCTGTTTAATTTCTGTTATTTTTAGAGCAAATGGTGAGGTTGAGGTGTAGCACTGAATCATGACTATCCCTATTATTTGCTTTAAGTGTATGTCTGTAGAGCATTATGTCGTCCTTCCTCTAAGCCCCTTCTTTTCAAGGTGGGGTGTGTGTAAACCAGAAATGATATCATCTGTACCATCGCTTTGGGTGTGATGAAGCTAAAACTTGTTGCAACCTCTGAATTTTTGAAATAGCAGTGAGTGCTTGACTGTAAAACTGGCCCAGCAGATTTGTCCTCACAAGCAGCTCTTTGAGACATTGGAACAGTATCAAAGCGTCACAGGGAAGAAGATGCATGTAGACCATTTCAAACACAGAGACTTCCTTTACTACTGCAATCTAGTTTGGTTTATATTTTAGTTGTGTGGAGCTAAAACTTCATTTCTCTGTTCCAGTCACATTTCTAATAGACATTATCTTGTGGGCTTCCTTTTTATCCAGAAGTTTCTTTGCAAGCTGCTTGGCAGTAGATAACATATTGACATGCATTGTGCGCCTACCATAAATGCCTCTGTGGCTGTTCTTTGGGCCCATGCTAACAGTGGAGTGCTGCACCGTGGGGCTTTTAATGAGTATTAACAAGGCTTTACTGCACTCTTTCCTGTGTGGATGTGATTTCACTGAACAAAGTACACACAAATGTACTGACAAGAGCTTGAATAAGTTGAGCTGTTGGTAGTATGTGAAATAAATACTTCCCTAAAGTCAACACAACTCAACATGAAAAAAACGTTTCTGCTCACCCTTTTATTTTGAAATTCTGAACAGTTCTCGGCCTTGTTCAATGGCTGCTTCCTCTAGTCTCTCAGTTGTTTTCATGTACTTTGACTTCTGCAAATTGCTTTTGCACTGTGACTGAAGTTGACCCTCTGTTGGTATAAAAGCCTAACTGTGCAGCATATGAAGTTCAGAAAAATGTGACATGCAAAGGTAATGAAACACATTGTCAGTTCATTCATTTTATCTCATTAACATCAGTTAATTAATGATCATCATTAATTCAGGCCTTCAGGCCCATTATTTTCTTAGTGTTTGGACAGTGTTGACCTTTCTGACAGCAGATCAGTGTGTTGTTAGAGGAAAATTCAAGTCAACTCTGGGTAGATGTGAAGTTCGGGATATTTATTGTATGTGTATTTGTGTTGTCCTCACAGCTCCCCAGGTGCCCCCTGCTGGGTCTCGTAACGGAGGTCGAGACGCCCCACCACCGCCTCCCCCATACCGCATTAACAGCTCTGGGATCTCAGAGTCCCAAACCCGAGGGGGAAAACCGCCTCCTCCACCCTCCTCCCACTCCTCTATCTCATCCTCCTCCCGCACCCCGGCTGGACCCCCTCCACCTCCCCCGCCCATCAGGAACGGCCACTCCATCTCCTCTTCAAAGTCCATCATAGGTAAGTGGGAGTGGATTTAGGGCTGGGCGATTTTTTTTTTTTACAGTAGCTCTCAGTACCATAATCAACCAAACAGAGCAAATAAAATGAAAAATGAAAGTGCACATTTCTCTGCTTGATTGTATTTTCAACAACTCATTTTCAGAACATTAAAAAACAAAAATTAGTACAGTGGTAGAAGTCCAGGCTGCATCTGAAAAACCTCTGGACAGACACAAGGCAGAGTGTGTGTGAAGCCTTCTCTGGTCACAGACAGAATGGGTTGCGATGTTTTTCCCTCGTACTCATAATTTATGTTTCCTCGCATCTCACTTTATGTGGATGGTAGGAAACGTCGCATCTGGTGGGCAGAGTCCTTTAGAACGATACGTCCTTTCACGCTTTTTCGAAAAAGAGTCGCTAGAGGGTATGATTTATCGCTAAGTTGGCAACACTGCGTGTCTGAGAGTTTTCTAGTTGGGTGGGGAAGCGAGCAGTGAGAGATGCATGAGGAGACAGAGAGAGAGATGTGAGACTCGAAAGAGAACCCCATGCAGACGGCTTAATAACTATGTTCATGTGACAGTTTGTACTCGATGTTCGTGATATTAACAAATAATATATCGCAGGTGACCCATGCTGCAATGTATCGAGTATATTCGATATATTGCCCACCCCTAATACCAAAGCTTTGGTTTTTGGTTAATTATATTATGTTCTAAAAATATGAGCAATAACACAGAAAAAGTACTACATTCATAGGCCAGGGAGCAGTCCATTTTGGGGTGGGTGATATATTGATATATGCCTGGTTCAGAATAAATAGCTTGCTCAATTTAATTTTTGCATGCAGATGTTGAAAAAAAAGTCAGTGTTATCCATCCAAGATGTCAATTTAACATTTATAGTGATGTATTATGAGATTTTAAAATATCGAGATATATATCGTGCATCGCGATATATCCTAAAAATATTGCGATAATGTTTATAGGCCGTCGCCCAGCCCTACTTGGTGTAGTATTTGTATATAGGGAATGGTTGTAACCATCCACTGTCACTTCTGATGTCTTTGTTTCACACTAACAGCTTAGTTTTACCATAGGTCCACAGAAAGTCGCTCTATGCAATTTTAGGAACATGTCCACAATTCAGTGCAGCTCTGAAAGCAGGTACAGGCACCTAAACAAAGGCTTAATGGATAACCGCAAACTATATTCCTACATTCCAAATACATACAGTATTTAATTAAAATATAACTACAGTACTGTGCAAAAATCTCAGGGCACCAGCAGCTTTGATGTTTTCATGTCAGTCAAATTCTGTGGATTGGAATCTTATGTATTAGTAAAATTGTAATGACTAATCCATACAACATGTGTAAGTGATGTTCAAGCATGTCTTGAATTCTTGAATAAACCTGGTGTAATAGACCTTTTTATTCAACAGATATTTGCCAACAGGGAATAACACAGGTATTACCAGTAACATTAGTTATGTTTCCAGTGGGAGGCACATATACAAACTGTTGTAATTCCTACACCGTTCACCTGATTTGGATGTAAATTCCCCTCAAATTAAAGCTGAAAGTCTGCATTTAAAGGACATCTTGTTCATTTTATTTCAAATCCATTGTGGTGTATAGAGCCAAAAAGATTAGAAATTCTGCATCGCTAAAATCAGCTATATAATCAAGCAGCTTCCCTGACGCTTCTTCAAGAATACAAACTGTCCAGTGAGTAGGTCATTATATGCCTCCAGAGCATGTCTCCTCCTTGTCTCCATGTCTCTCATAGGTGTCTTCATGCAGCAGCAGGGCGCTTTCTTATCATCACAAGATAAATGGCATTTTTTTGCTCAACATAGTCTTGATTGTTTAAACTGGAAATGTTCATATACTGAACATTGATAAATGACCATCAATAGATGCTATTGTGCACACTCGCTGGCAATAATCCACTTTCATTTACATCACTCTGAGGGATTTCCAAAACTGACTAGTCACAAAACTCTTTAACCAACTCTTGAGCCAAGGATGCAGTGTGAACATGAATTGAACCAAAGTTAATTGCATCATTGTTACAAATTTAAACAGAGATAGGAATGAATTGGAACAAAATACAGGTATGAAAGCACCATTATACTGCATACATGTTTCCTTTATTTCCTGGATGTGTTCCAGTAAAGTCACTGAGAAATAATTATACTGTATGGTCAGTATAGCTAACACAACTAATTTGATGGTGGCCGAGGACTTTTGCACACTACTATATTTATCAAGTCATTCATCACATTTTCAGGTGCATGTCCCCCAAACAGTGGCTCCTGCTTGGACACTGTCGTAAAGACACAGCAGTAGCAAGGTGCCAGTAAGGTAAAAAGTAATAGATATCAGGTGTATGCTGTTCATTCATCGTTGTTTTCAGTATGAAATAATTCCCTTCCTTTGTGCCATAAATTGAGCTATTGCTGTGAGAACTGCATTGCAGTAGCAGAGAGAGAAAAAAAATCATGGTAAAGGCCAGACTTATCCATCATTGACCATTATACCATGTGTTTTATCATCATTGTGTCAAGTTTAAGACTAAAGTGCTGATTTCAAAATCTTCCAATCAAAAAAAGATACTGCCTTTATTATTTTTTTTTTTTAGATGTAGCTTTAATTTGTGTGTTTCTTCCCCCCTTCCTCAGATGATTTTGAATCCAAGTTCAACTTCCACCCGATTGAAGATCTCCCACCTCCAGAGGAATACAGGCATTTCAACAAGGTTTACCCCAGCAAGAACAACAAGGGTACGGAGCAGCACACCTCAACTCAGCACTACATCTAGCTTTGAGTTTAACATACAGTGTCACTGTCCAAACATGGAGGTGAAGCAGTTTAAGGACAAGACTGAAGTTAGTGAAGAAAGAGATAATGATCATGTATTGATCTCGATGCATCTGTCAGACTCACTGAGGTAACTGATGACCTGTACTATCTGGACACAGCATGCAAACTGATGATGTCATCATTGAGGTGGAGCCTTGGTGTCGCATGAGCTGCTGCAGCTGTGTATTTACTAATTTAGTTTAACACTGGTAGTTCACATTGATTGATTAACATATAATGTGTTCAAGTTTGCTTAACTTCTACCACTTTATCAGGTCACCAGTCCATCACAGGGCCACATAGAGACAAACAACCATTCACTCTCACATTCACACCTATGGGCAATTTAGAGTGTCCAATTAACCTAATCCCCAAACCTGCATGTTTTTGGACTGTGGGAGGAAACTAAAGACCCCCCCCCACACACACACACACACACAGGGAGAACATGCAACCTCCAACCATGTGGTCCTGTTCAAGTTACCAATAGTTTATTTTCATCTGTAGTCGCCAGATTAGTGTACATCTAGATGATTTGGTACATTTACATGCAGAGTTTGTCACTTTGCAGTTGAGTTGGATGACTGTCCTCATCAGCACACAAGATTTTTGTTTTTTTTAAATGAGTCAAGTGTGTTTACCCCCAAAACTAAGTGGAGATACACTCCCTTTTAGCTTATTATTATGGTTTCTGGTTTAGCTTGTGACTATTTGTTAGCTAAGCAGGTGCCTTTTTAAGTCTTTCTACCAACCATGAACTTTAAAATATTCAATTCTTTAAGTTTACAAAATATAAGGTATCTCACCTGTGTTGTATGACTGAAAGAAATTAGTTCAACCGTACTACTCTGTACTAAAGCTAACATGTATACATTTGTTTTTAAGTCCATCAGCTAAAGGGTTACTTTTATCCTGCAAGACTTATATTTTTCAGTTAAGACAGTTATTATATAAATAATCATTTATATATGGTAAAATAATCTCATATATTATTGTTTATGCTCTTAAAGCATAATGTAAATTATAATGTAATTCTTTGCAGCATAGGATGTGGTCGGTGCTTAAGGGACTGAAGGGTATTGGGGAAAGAATCTGCTTACTGGACCTTTAGTTACCATTATCTGACTTCTGGCATTCTGTGGGAAAATGTTCTGACTTACCACTTCTTAGACAAATGAAACACCGTTAACACCACTATTAACAACACATAGCTCTCTATTGGTCAGTCTGACCTTGAGTGACCTCTGTCCTTGTTTTTCCTTTAGCCATGATGAGAGGAGCTCCTCCAGCGCCACCAGTTGGGAGGTGAACCAGCCTTGGCTCAGGACAAGAACTCTGTCAGCCGCCTTGGCAAACAGTCATGAGGGAGTGGTGAAGACCCAATCCAAAACACACTATGACACAACCGCACACACACACACACACACACACACACACACACACACACCCCAACAGGTATATACGGTAACACTAAACCACCAGCTGGAAGCACAGTGGCCAAAATGGTAAACACTACCACATCGCGCCGGTTTTACATGACACTGCGATCACTTTCTTACGTTGCGCGACCGAATAAAAAAACGTTCAGTGGCAAGAAGCCTACTTGACCTCTGTGACTGTAACCATGTCGACATCTCCTCTGCCGACTGGACATCGAAGCGTCTGTTCTCTGGCATATCAGGACCAAACTGCGAACACTTCCACCCCCTGTGCATTCCACCTTTTTTATAGTACAAATTCATGACAATAATGGCGATTTTCTTTTTTCATTACTCTGAATAACTTTATTTTTAATGTCTAGTTTGGTGTCGGCATTCATTTGAAGAAGAAAAAAATGGAACCATACAAATGGATGAAATTGAATCTGTCCTCCCACAGAAGTGATGATGCCACGACTGTGGGTATTAGTTTGATTTTTAATGTTAGTTTTTGACAAAGTCATTCCAGCAGTGCCAGGTGAGGGTGTGTTTGAATCATCTCTCTGTCTCATTGTGCCAAAAGTGGGTGGAGTCAAAGTGAAGAGTGAGAAGTGTGTGTCCTTTTCTTTTCTTTTCTTTTCTTTTCTTTTCATGTATACACCTATATTTTCTCTCACTGATCATGGAGTAGAAACATGGTGGAGGCTTTTCATACAGGAACCATTTCCTGCTATTTTGTGTTTGTTCCCTCTGCTTTACTTTATTTATGGATGTTTTTATATTTCTATCCTCGCACAGTGTTGCACAGCAGATTGACTGCTCAACCAAGACACTGTGCACAATGCTCATTTATGCACTACACACACTAGGATTTACTTCATGTTGATGTGACTAAAAGGGTCATTCCTTTTTTTTTTTTAAATGCCATGGCTAGTTTCCACTTTTTAATGTTTGATACTGAAATCAAATCCTTGAATATTTGCCAACACTGATCAGTCTGATTCTGTTTTTTTTTTACCCCCTTTTAAAAACCATTAAGCTGTTAAAGTGGTGGTTCTGGTGTTTTGAAGTGAGGTTGTATGAAGTACTCACACATAGTCAGTGGTGACTATGACTCTGTGAGTGCCACTTCTAAGGCTCACTAAGAACATGGCTGCCAGTGGCAATGCAAAAAAAAAAAAACACACACTTTAGCCACTTAACAAAAGACATTTTTGCTGCTTTATCTCACTGTGTAGAAACAACACATCTCTCACTCTTCCACACCAAAGTCCATAGAGAAAACCAGTGTTTTTAGCTCATGGGGACACAAGAGCTGCTAGTCACCTGCTGCCTTTATGAGTTTGTCTCACATCAATGTTTTTTTTTTCTTTGGTCTACAATTTAACACAAACTTGAGTTCAGTCTTCTGCTGAAAAAGGCTTTAACACAGAGAGAAAAAGCAGCCAACATTTCGATTTTACTTATTTTTTTGTTTCTGATTTCTGACCCATTCATTTTGCTGAGCATCAGACTGATTCTGTGCATGGGATCAGCTAAGCCCAAGACGTTTCCCTTGTTGTTTGACTGACTCTAGTCTTTCTCCAAACACGATACTACCCGGTGGTGAATTATGATGATATTTAACTGGACCACGATGTGACGCTTTTAGCATATAAGAGATCATTTATCACTTTCTGCAGATTTCTTTTAAAATCTGGACTCTGTTGTAAATTGTTTTACTTTTTGCTGCTGCTGGTGGGATCATTATAGACTGTGCAGCTAGAGGAAGACGACATGTTGATGAATTGCTATGCAGTTTGCACAGATTGTATATGGAAGCAGCTAACCAAAAAAAAAAAAAAAAGTAAAAGGAACACTTAAGTGCCAGATAACTGTTAAAGCAGGTGGAGGTTCTTTACTACACGTCTTTTTTAAAACACTAACACCATTTTCAGGTCTGTCTCCATTCTCAGTGATGCAGTGCCTCCTGCTGGTCTTTGCCTTACACTAATCTGTTGTCACTCTACTAGGTACTGGTGCTTTCTTCATTTGAGGGTTTTTTTTGTTGTTGTTGACGTTTTAGGGGTAAGATGATGATGACAAGATGAATAAGAACCGAGTCTCTGAAAATGCAATAAATATTGTATATTTACATAATGGAGTATGGTAATCATAGTTATTGATCTATTTTTATTTTGTAAAAAGACTGTAATATAGGAAAGAGAGCTTGTTAAGATGATGTAACATGTTCCTGTGCTGGTCTGAACAGCAGAGGGAGCTGGGAGGATGTGTAATGCTTTGCCAATGGTGGGGAAAAAGCCCACTTGATGGTGAAATTAGTGAACATGGCAAGTGATGTATGATGCACAGAGATGACTATGACACCTCCTGTACCAGGGTTTATGTTCACCTTGACATTTTCTAAACTTGTTCACTCTAAACATGGTCATTTCATGCTAATCAGCATCTGTTTTTATTATTTGAAATAAATTCATTCCTCTTGGGGGAAAAGGGAAATTGGAGCCGTTGTTCTCATATTTTTATTTATGTTTGAGAGTCTGTGATGTTTCCCCTTGACAGTAATATTCTCATATTAATGCTCAAAACTTTAAAAAGCAAGTTAAAACTGAGGGTTATCTCCCAATTTACACACAGTATAAAATCTTCAGTAAGGGTTTGAGCTGTCACTTGAGAAAGCATCATGCCAAAAACAAATGAAATCGGATTAGACTTGAGGAAAAGGATTGTTGATGCTCACAACACAGGAGAAGGGTTTACAAAGTTATCACAGTGTTTCCAAGTGTCAAGAACTGGAGTGAAAAGCATCATCAAGAAATTCACAGAGAGCCACACAATACAGAACAAACCTGGCAGAGGTAGGAAGAGAAAGATTTCAAAGACAAAGATGTGTCTAAAGACCCCAGAACAACTGCCAAGACACTAGTGAAGGACTTAGACAAGTCAGGAATTGTAGTCTCAAAGAAGACAATTACTTCTGCACAGAAATGGACTGTGGGGTTGAAGACCAAGAAGAACTCCACTTCTGTAGAAGAGACACCTTCAA
>JAFBJR010000850.1:46633-142850 GCA_016785285.1 Brachirus orientalis | reverse complement strand
AAGGAGACACAAGTGACTGTTAGCATCAGGGGGCTAATAATTTTGTATTTTTTGGGGAATAATTTCATTTCTGTGTGCAAATAATGGAAGCATCCAAAATAAAAGTAGGATGTTTGAAAAGGCTGGGTTAAAAATTCTTTGCTCTGTTTAACAGACAAGTTTCTTTACTATTTTTGGAAGAAAATGAGAACTTTTAATGTCCGAATGTTAGTAAACTCATGCATAAGATATTAGCCACCATTAACTAAAATGGATGAAAGTCTCCATTAACTAATTTGACAGCTGACAACAAAATGTGAACGGTGAACGTGACGTTTCTCATTCTTCTAATACAAGACAACATGTGAGTCCACAGAGAACACGCCCACCGAGGAAGAATGAGCGACACCATTGGCCCGACGTCCATTCTCTGCCGCGGAAACTCTGAATAACAAATAAATCAAAAATATATAGGTTAGTCGGCATTACAGTTGATGACTCAGCATATAAATGTCTCTTTTTTTGTATGTTAAGATACATAAAGTTGGCAGCTTGGATGGAAATCATTGTTTTTAGAATAACGACACCCCCACCCCCGTGTAGATGGACTATTCCAAGGTTGACCGCTCGCCGTTTAAAGCGGAAGCTAAACTTGCCTTTTCTCGTGATGTTATTGATCACGTCAGTGTTCAGTGTGTGTTCCAGTCATTAGCACGAGTGGGTTAGATTCGGGAAATTACGGCTCCAGCAGCAGTACAGCACCAAAAACAGCAGGGACACCACAAGTACATACATGTACAGGACACAAACAAACATATTTCTATCATTAGATTTATAAATACTAAGGTATAGCTCTATGGTATGTATATATACATATAAGCAGGACAGGTGTAATTATAAAGCAGTAGTAGGACAGCTATATAAGTGAATAATTTAAATATATAACAGTTTAAATATAAACCATGTTTATAATATGTAAATATATATATATACACACACAATATGCAATATACAATATATAGTAATAGTGTATGTATGTTGTGGGGACCTAAATCTGTCTCACACATTATGGGGACTTGTCTTCCTTATGAGGACAAAAATCAAGTCCACATAAAGTAAATGACTCGAAGACATGTTTTAGTTAGGCTGAGGTTAGGGTTAGGTTAAGGTTAGGGTCAGGGTCAGGGTTAGGACACTAGTAATTATGGTTAAGGTTAGAGTGTCTCCAGGAAATGAATGTAAGTCAATGTAATGTCCTCTGGTCATGGAAACCAGTGTGTGTGTGTGTGTGGGTGTGTTCTTGTAGTTGTTACCTCTTTAGGACCCTTTCTGTCATAAACACTGACCTTGTCAGGATCAGTAGTCCTCATGGAGACTAAAACCTGGTCCTAATGAGGCAGAACCTCATTTCTGAGAAACTGGTTAAGTTTAGGACTAAGATTTAAATGGTGGTTACTTAAAGTTGGGGTGAGTCATTTGGTTATAGTTTAGATTAGGGGTAATGCTTTATTGAAGCTGCATTGATTTTAAAATCAATTTACACAATTTCCAACATAAAGATAAAAAATTTAATATCTTTGCCAATGTATATTGTGTAATGTATAAAACTATTATACAACAGTCAGCAGTGTCAATGGACAATAGACTCATCAACTCACAGAGCATTAGATTTAAAATCATAGTGAAAAACAAAGTTACATTTAAAACAGACAAACAGACAAACAAACATAAAACATTATGTTTATAATGAACAGATTTATTTGTCCAGGTTTATAATGCTGAAATTTGTCTCCACTAAAAAACACCAAACTAGTTTAACATAAAGATAAAAAATTTAATATCTTTGCCAATGTATATTGTGTAATGTATAAAACTATTATACAACAGTCAGCAGTGTCAATGGACAATAGACTCATCAACTCACAGAGCGTTAGATTTAAAATCATAGTGAAAAACAAAGTTACATTTAAAACAGACAAACAGACAAACAAACATAAAACACGTCTTTGCTAGAAACTGGTATTGTTTTTGGTCATAAGAAGTCTTTGTTTTTATTTCATACATACATGTGTATATATATATATATATGTATATATATATATATACATGTGTATATATGTATATATAATTGCCTTATATTATTAATGTTTATGTGAATTTGTATGTTTAGTTTTGTCGCAGTAGTTTTATTCTTCCGTTGGGGTCTATAACAGGCAGGGAGATGCACCATAAAACAAGAATATTTTTATCTAAATATGATTAAATAAAAAACAGATTGTAATGTACAGGAAACTGGGGACCAGCTGACTGACTGCTCCGCGGTGCTTCTTCTTCTTCTTCTTCAGGTTGAATGTTCACGCCCATGACCGGGAGTAGCTGTTGGGGGAGGGTTCAATGCACATCAAATGTGCTAGAGAAAATCATCAATTCTTCATCACAGCACACAACAGCTGTTGATCTACTGCTGCCTCCAGCATGAACTTCAAGTCTTTTTACTGACTTTGGTGGTTGGAGTCATTCGTTCAGGTCAGATCTCACATTTTCTCTATGGACTTTGGTGCAGGAGGGTGATGCTGTAGAGCTGATGTAAAGCTGATCTGTTAATCTGTTTTTCCTGGTGTCCCCACTGGCAGCCATGTCTTCAGTGAGAGCGAGCCTCCTTGTCTCAGGCTGGTTCTCAGCACAGTCAGTGAAGACTATGTGTCAGTACCTTATACAGGCATAATGATAAAAAGAAGCATACATTCAACACAGACCTGTTTCTCTCACACAGGAATGCGGACAATTCTGATGTCCACCATCCAGGACACTGGACAGCGTGTGGTGAAACATCATCCCAGGAGTTCCTGATGAGGCGGTTGATGAAGGGGCTGCTGGAGCCACAGTAATTATGATCTATGCAGTCACACAAATCCTAAAATACATCATGTTTACTGATTTGTTCTTTAGGTAGTGATAATTCCGGAAACATTTCATAAATGTGGCCAGATGGTGTGGCATTACTGTATTTTGTATTTATTTATTTTCCTTTCCCTTTTTGTTCTTTTATTTTCTTATCTGTATAGTGACAACAAACTGAGCTCAAGACATTTTTTTTGTAATGTGTGCTGGCAAAACACCTCTTTTTTTGTTGTGTCATGTACAATTCTAAAATAAGACTTGTTAACAGGAATGAGGAGAACAACAATGATGGAAGTCACATGGCTGTGTATTGGCTAAAAGGTGAAATATGTTATTTTATCATTATTATTATTATTTTTCTAATATGAGTAGATAGCCCTAGTCATTTATTTGAATAGTCTTACTCTCCACCCATCCATTTCTTTATCGGGGTCACACAGTCATGATGTCAGCCTAATAAATGAAGATGCACTTGGTCTAATATAAAATACAAACTACTGAACTTTTATGAAGCCTGTAATTTACATTAAAAACTATTTTGTCTATCTTTTTCTTTTTAAATAATTGTGTGCTGTTTGATACTTTTTACTTCTTATGCACCGATGTCAGAACGTTGTACTTGTTTTTTTTTTTTTTTTTTTGACAGAGTCGGACTAAAGCACAGTATATGACATGTGTTTATAATGAACAGATTTATTTGTCCAGGTTTATAATGCTGAAATTTGTCTCCACTAAAAAACACCAAACTAGTTTTTGTGCTAACAGTATGTCATGTACATGTATTTCGAAATAATACCTTTGATGAAGTAAAATGTAAAACTAAAGTTAGACAATACAATATAAATTATTATTAATAATTATGTAGTTCATTAAATGTATAAAGTACAAAGAAAGCCTTCAAATAAAGTACACGTACTTCAAAACTGTACTTTAACAAATGCAATGAATTAGAGAATAGGTAATTAATTACAGGTATAAAGAATATTCAAGGAGAGTATTACATTTCCCGGTAAAAATATATTCCGCCTCTGTTCAAACTCCCGCCACAGAACTGAGGGTGGACGCTGCAACACTTGACGTAACATCCGCCTACGCTCAGCCAATGAGCGTCCGGGGAACTGTTACTTGGTCCAATCAGCGCATCGGCGGGAAACAGCTGCTCGACGAGGAAGCGATTTGGCGCAAGCTGGTGTTCAGTCAGCTGCAGGGGACACAGACACACCGAGGAAGAGACGCCCGAGACTTTTTTGGACGACGTGGTGTGGTTGCATCGGATTATTTACCCTTTAAGCCCAGGTAAAGGTTTCACTATCATGCTAACGTCAACATAAATAGCTTAAATGTCGCAGTTTATTCGCCGGGTTTGTCTTTAGCGCTCTGCTCTCTTTCATCTGAGTTCATCTGCTCCATTTTCGTTTTATATCGTTTTGTATAAACTCATACTCAGCTTTGGACTCATTCTAATGTTAACTTGACTCACTTCAGGTTATAATCCGGTCACTTACTGTTGAATAAACTGGGTCCTTTACTGGGAAAATGAGGCGTTTGCGGCTCTGCTTTGTTGGCGCCATTTATCATAAACACCGTATTGTTTCCTGCTCCTAACTGTTTTAGCGCAAATGTGACTTGACGTGAGGATATGTGAACGATTACGTTGTTAAATCACGTCATATTCACACCATGAAGTAGTTTTTACAGTTCAGCTGAGCTTAACATTAGGCTATACTTGTGTTCACTCCAGCAGGAGAGATCTGTCCTCGACTTCCTCTTGTCGTCACGACTGTTTGCTTCGTCTCTTTATTCTTTATTGTGGGATCCCCATTAGCTTCCACAAAGTGGTCGCTAGTTTCCCAGGGCTTCACAGCAAAAACACATTGGAATAAAAGCGGTTCCAAGCATCACATTAAAAAATCAGCATTAAATACACAGCAGGAAACCAAAGCCAATTGCACAGTGGCTACTACACCTGGAGCTGATTTAAAAAAAAAAAAAAAAAAAAGGGACTGCCTGAAAACATTTTCATCATTGTCCTTTAGTTGTCTACTGTTTTCCTGATTAATCCATTATTTTGTTTGGGCCATGAATTGTGGAAAAAATAGTGCAGAGTTTCTTTTAGTAATTTCCCACGGTTCAATATGGCAGCGTCCACGATTGTCTTGCGTTGTCCACAAATCAAAAAAGGATAGTTTCATTGTGTTTTCTTTGTCACTCTGTGAAATGTCCACAGTTGATGACCACCAATTAAAATGGCAGTTTAATGATGATTTATTGCAGCTGTTGTTGTCCTAAAGCTAGGGATGCATGATATCTCACACTATCAGGTGTGCCTCGGTTCATAACAGATTTAATCATGTTCCTTGATTTAAATTGTTTTGTTCATCTGAGTGTCTTAAAGGTTCAGAAGAATTCAGACTTGTTTTAATGAACTGATGATTGTAGTTTTTTTTTAATATGTTTTGTTAGCATGTTTTCAAGGCTTTTCTAATTATCCAATATCTTCAGGGACTTGATGATCAAATGGTTCTCATCAGAAAGTTTAGGAATGATCTGTCATAAGTGATAATCAAATTTTTCAGGTCAAAACGTCGAAATGCCGTGCACACGCTCTCAGGGCCGCGCTCAGCCGACACTGCAGTTCCCCCGTCGCAAATCCTGCAGAGCGGCAGCAAAGTCGAAGGTGCCACAGCTCGAGGAGTCTTCACTCTCATCACCAACCAAGCTGGAGCCTCAATGCTTTCCCCCAGCACTGACACCGATTGGACCGCTCTCCCCTAGACGTCCCAGTGACCAATCCATCACCCTGGTCCCCAGGCGACTACCTTCCTCCCCTGGTGTTCAACCACGCCTTCCCCTCAGCCCCCGGAAACGCACAGGTAAGACATGTTGACCTCAAAATAACCTGAAATGTTATTGATTCAATTAAACTGATTACAAACTGTATCATTGGAGCAAAAGAAAAGCGTAGACTAAATGCAAACACTTTTGTTTTCGGACGAAAATGATCAGCGTCCACTTTCAGTCATATTCAGCCATATATCACTTGCCCATATGGGTTGAAACAGGAAGTAGATGGTCTTCTGTGGTTGTTTACTTGGTTTCAGAGTATTAATAAGGAGAGGCAGCAATGATAAAAGGCCATATGGCTGTGTAGTGGTTAGCACATTTGCCTCACAGCAAGAAGGTCTTTGCTTCCAATCCCGCTTTTGTATCGTATCTGCTCAACCCTAGTTTTATCTCTATTTCAAGCAGGACAATTGTCAAATAAAGTTTTGTTTAAGCAGCTGTGGGGAGACGTTCCTGTGTAAAACATAGATTCCCGCTTCATATTGTATTCTAGGCTTAAAATGCTGGTGTCATTGATAGCATTTCTTTTTGAAATAATTCTGTTGTATTTTTTTGTGTGTGTGTGAAGGTGATGATAATGGCTGTAACCTCGGCGCTGCCCTGCTGGGTTCACCACCAAAGCAGAGCAAGCAGACCCTGGTTTCACCAAAGAAGCTGGACTCTGACGAGAACTCACCGGTCTCGGCCCGTCGCAGGCTGGTACCACCCTCGCCACGACGGCCTCTCTCTCCCACTGCTGCGCTGTCCCCAAGACAACAGGAAACGCCTGCCGGAAGTCCCACCTGCCAAAACAAGAGGCCGCCAGTCGTCCGGCTGTTCAAAGAGCGTATGTTTTTATTCTATCTGGACATTTCTTTCACAAAACTCAGAAGATGGCGACCAACATCACATTAACAGAGGCTGAAAGGAGATGTTAAAGAACCTACACTGTTAATTGATGTATCTTTAAAGTTCAGCAATGAATCAGGTTCAACCATTAATTTGCATTTGAATTTTTTTTTTCTTCCAATAGGTTTCCGTAGTTAAAGATGCCTGATAGTTGGGACTATATTTGAAGCCAGTAGAAAAGCTTTCTAAACATATTACATAATATTTTTTTGCTTCTGTTTACAAGTGCAGGGTCTGCCATTTTGTTTATATACTTTAGGTTTTGTTGGCAAATTACTAATGGGAAGAGTCTGTTCAATTCCCACAAGGGAACATAAAAGCAAAACTTAGTGGATAATTTCTTTTCTCCAGTTTTAGGAAGGATAAATAAGTCATCACCCAGTGTCTTGTCCTTATAATTAAGATGTCCAAACTAATTCTATTTTGACTTTATGACTTCTGCTTTTTTAGTTAATGGTATTAATTTTCTTTAATATGAATTCAGTGTCTGGTTTTCAGTTTAAATGTTCAGTATAGGTAATACTGGGTGGAATACTGGTTCGTACTGAAATCCAGTATTTTATTTTTATATTACATTTTGTATACCCGTTTAAGAAGACCTGTTTATGAAAGATGAAACATGGCACCACAAAACACTGTTCAAGTAGGGACCTTTTTTCACTTCTGCACCACTCATTCTAAGGGCTTTGCTGAGGTAACCATTGTAGTAATTGCAGGAATGAGTAATTTCCTCCACTGCCTTAGCACCAACATGTCTGCTGTTACATAGACACAGAACTGTCTCTCTCTTGCTGAGGCAATCACACGTGCAAAAAATACAGTCAAACCGTTGAAATGATGAAACATACTGTGACTTAAATTTCGGTCGTACTGCCCAGGTAAAGATTATTTAAAGAAGGTGCCACTGAAGCAGAAATTTAACGGTAGCCGTTTCCCAAGTACTGTATTTAGCTTATTAAGTAATGATCATAAGTCCAACGGTTTGGTCATGAATTTACAGTTCATGCAATTTGTCTTCAGTCTACAGCAGTTCTAAATCTTGTTGACGTCTCCTCCAGATTCGAGGTTTCAGGGCGTGAAGCAGGCGCTCCACACTGCCGTCCCTGAGCGGCTGCTGTCCAGGGAGGCCGAGCGGACGTCCATCCGCTCTTTTCTGGAGGAGAAGGTGCTGCGGCGTCTCCCTGGCAGCCTTTACATCTCTGGAGCCCCTGGGACAGGAAAAACAGCCTGTCTCAACTGTGTCCTGCAGGACATGAAGGTACTTTTTAACATTTGTTGTCCTGAAAGTTAAAATGGTTTGGAGCTTTACTGCCACCTACTGGACATAGCAGGTTGTACGCACAGCAGAAGGTGATGCTTCAGCAGTGGAACAGCCATTATAATTTACTGTAGAGAAGTTCACTTACTTTGAATTTGACTTAAATTAGAAGGAAGAGTTGATTTAATAAAAAAAAAGATTTACACTTTGTAGTATTTCTGCATTAAATAGTTTTTCCTGTTTTCTTTGTCACTGAAGAATGTATTCAGAGAATAGTCCTTTTACTTTAAAACAGGTACAGGGTATGTGTTGTGTGGAGTTCAAAGCAACATTTCATATTGAATCAAACAATTTGGCTCCTTAGAAATTCTGTGAAATATCATTCTAATTATTATAGAATTTGAATTACTGTCAATTTATTTTTGACTTTTCTCAGTGTATTAAATAATGGTCCTTTAAATTTGGGAGAACAAAAAAAGATAACAGCTCTTTTTGTTGAACGCGCTAAACAGTTGTTGTTGTTGTTGTTGTTGTTGTTGTTGTCAGGCCAAGCTTTCGCCGGTGCAGATGGTGGTTGTGAATTGTATGAGTCTGAGGAGCTCCCACGCTATATTCCCACTACTGGCCGACAAGCTGAAAGCGTCTGGTGGGCAGAGTGGCCTACAGAAGCTCCTAACGGCCCCGGGGCCCTCGGTGTAAGTAAACCTGACAGGGATGATTTAATCCAATACCAGTTTTTTGTTATCTAGATTGGTTCTATTTTTGTTGTGCAGCTTTGAACAACTTTCTTAAAATGCCTTCTAGATGATTTACAACCCTAATTCCCTAAAAGATGGGACACTCTATTTAATGAAATAAAACAGAATGCAGTGATTTCCAAATCCCATAAACCCATATTTTATTCCCAATAGAACATAAACAACATATCAGATGTTGAAACAGACATTTTACTATTTCATGAAAAATATTAGTTCTTATTGCATTTGATGGCAGAAGCACATTCCAAAAAATGTTGGAACAGGATGATGTTTGCCATTGTGTAGCATCAACTCCTCTTTTAACAACGATAAATGGCACGCTGACACCATCTTCTCTGTGGTTCTCAGACTTCTCGTCCTTGATGAGATGGATCAGCTGGACAGCAAAGCTCAGGACGTCCTCTACACCATCTTTGAATGGCCGTACCTGCCCAAGTCTCGCCTCTGTCTCATTGGTAAGTCGAGCTCCATCGGGTCTCTCCTTAAAATGCAGAAGGAAAAGCAACGTTTGAAATATGGCAAGCGTGACCAAATGTTTACCAAAACTGAATGTCACAACTCAGAGGTCGTCTCCTGTTGCACTTTTTTTATAACTGTCACAAACTGATGCTTCGTCAGTAAACCTGGGAGTGAGTGGAATTAGGGGTGGGCGATATATCGAATATACTCGATACATTGCGGCATGGCTCACCTGCGATATATTATTTGTTAATATCACGAACATCGAGTACAAACTGTCACATGAACATAGTTATTAAGCGTCTGCATGGGGTTCTCTTTCGAGTCTCACATCTCTCTCTCTGTCTCCTCATGCGTCTCTCACTGCTCGCTCCCCCACCCAACTAGAAAACTCTCAGACACAGTGTTGCCAACTTAACGATAATTCAGACCCTCTAGTGACTCTTTTTCGAAAAAGCGTGAAAGGACGTATCGTTCTAAAGGACTCTGCCCACCAGATGCGACGTTTCCTTCCATCCACATAAAGTGCGATGCGAGGAAACATAAATTATGAGGACGAGGGGGAAAAACATCGCACAGAGAAGGCTTCACACACACGCACACGTTGTGTTGTGTTTGTTCAGACAACCTGGACTTCTTTGTTTTGTACTGAAAATGAGCTGCTGTTGAGAAATGTGCACTTTAATTTTATTTGCTCTGTTTGTTTGATTCTGGTATTGAGAGCTACTGCACATTAGGTACGTTAGGATTTACATTACCATGTAAATACTTTTGTGTATTGGTTTTAAGCATCCAAGTCAATTTAGGCCATATCACCCAGCCCTAAATGGAGGTTGATGCTGATTAAACTTTGTTTGTTCGCAGGTATTGCCAATGCTCTGGATTTGACCGACCGTATTCTGCCCAGGCTCCAGGCTCGACCTCACTGTCGCCCTCAACTGTTGCACTTTCCTCCCTACAGCCGCCAGGAGCTTGTCGCCATCGTCCAGGACAGACTCGCGCAGGTAAAAAAAAAAAAAACACAAGCGCACAGACCACAAGTCACATCAGAAGATGGAGCACATTGTCTGGTTTATTCAGCTCTCTGGTGACGAACATTCATCCTCAGGCATCTGCCGATGGGATCCTCGACGCCTCAGCAGTTCAGTTCTGTGCCAGAAAAGTGTCGGCAGTGTCGGGAGACGCCAGGAAAGCTTTGGACATCTGCAGGTAAAGATCTAAACCAGGACTGCAACTAACCATGATGTCTGGATTCAACTGTTGTTTGATGGTGTTTTCAAATGTATTGTTTTTCCCAAAACTAAAATGATTCAGGAAATATTGGCATTTAAGAAGCTGAAAAGTCTGAAAACTTGTTTTAATAATGGAGGGAAAAAAACTCAATCATCCATTCTGATAATAATCGTTTAATTGGCTTATTATTGGAATAATAATTAATCTGAACATTCATTTATACCTGCTGAATTAAATTTTCAGTGATCAAACAGGTCAGTAAAGCTGCTGTGAAGCTTAAGTTAAACCCCATGTTCAAGGGAAAATCAGCTCCTCCAGAGAATCAAGGCTAAGCTTTTCCACTAACTCAAACCACTTGCTCCATTCGTGGGCCAGAACTCTATGGCCCATATATTGACTTTATCTAACGTTCAGTCCTGTTTTATTTGTATCACACCAAATCACAACATACATTATCTCAAGGCTCTGTACATAATAAGGCCAAAACCTTTACAATATTACAGAGAGAAAAGAAACCCAACAGTTCACACAATGAGCAAACACTAGGGGGCAGTGGGGGGGGAGAGAAAGAAAAAGAGGGAGGTGAGGGAGAAACAGAAGAGAGAGACCAGGAGCAAATATACAACAGTTGTATCAAGTTTAGAATCAGTTGTCATGTTTATAGAACTACGGTGTCATTTATACAAGCAGCAGCAGAGATTATTGATAAGAAATGATACTGATGAACTTTTAATCAAAGCATAATAATATTACATGTAGTATTACGCTGTAAGGTATAGCTTTGTCATTTTTTTCAAGGCTGGGTGACATGGCTTCTTAATGATATCTGGATATGTTTAGTCTGTATCCTGATATGAGAGATATGTGGATTTAAATCTGCACAGGTTGTTTCTCTGGACTGGAGAGTAACAATACACCCTATATACACTCTAAAATAAAATATAATGTAGTGTTTTTATGATCTGGATTACATAATGTTAAAATATCTTATCTTTCATGTCAGATAATACTTGTTTTATTTCTTTCTTCCTGCTATAACACAAATAAGGCTGAAAATTAAAGAAGTTATTGAGTGACTTTTTAAATAAGTTGATTCCACGATTTTTAAATCGACATATACATTTCATTTATAACATTTAGTGTATTTTACTAATTTATTCAGTGTAATAACTATGATTATCAATGCAACAGCCTTTAAAAAAACAGGTAAGTCATTATCATGATGTGATATTTAAGACCATATATTAGCTCATCTTATGATATCGATATAACATCAATATATTGCCCAGCCCTATTTGCTCACTTCAGTCTTCCTACAGTTCTTTTAGTAACTTATTTTCTTATACTAAGTTGCCTTTGGTATGTGTAAAGAACTGAAATGAATTCAATTCAATAATCATTTGTCAGCAAAATCACTATTTTTGTGAGACTGAAGATGATTCATTAAGTTTGTGCACGTTGGATTCTGTTATCTTCTAGGCGAGCGGTTGAGATCGTGGAGTCCGACGACAGAAAGAAATCCACGTCAGAGGCAGAGACCAAAGGTGGGTGACCAAATGTGTGCCGCAGGTGTAGTCTATGCCCTCAGGTGAGCCCAACGCGATTGCCGACTGACTGAATGTCCATCCTGTCCCATGGCAGCTTCAGCGTCTCGGGTCAGCCTCCCCCAGGTTGCACGGGTGCTGTTGGAAGTGTACGGTGACCGGATGGCGTCGCAGAGCAGCGGCTCGGAGGGCGAGAGCTTCCCCCTGCAGCAGAAGCTGCTCGTCTGCTGCCTCCTGCTACTCATTCGCAACGGGAAGAGCAAAGAGGTCGTCCTCGGGAAGGTGAGCCTCTAACAAAGGCCTTTTCTAAAACTAATTAAGGGCTGAAGGCTGTATGAGGTACTTTTTTAAGGACTTTACTTGTGATTTAATGTGCAAAACAGTGACGGAACACAAAACAGTTGGTACGTGTGTGTGTCACCGAGGAGCCATAATGACATTATTAATTGTGGTAAAAACATTTGGTAATAATAAAAACGCTTAAAATGAAAAATGAACATCAGCACGTACTGGTATATGACTAGAATAGTAAACTGAGTTATTAATGGTGCATTCCTTTCACATCAGAAATTGGAGCTGCGTTCACGCAATCCCAGTGAGAATTTGGAAAAACAGACTCTGGGGCAGCCATTGTTGGCAACAACAGTGGATAACCTCTACGTGGTATTTGGCGCACACAAACAGTGTTGCAACTATGTGTCAAAATGTAAAAGTACCATGTGTACAACTGATGTACATTGAAACAAGTCCAACAGAAGTGCTATTAATGGTAAAAGTAGCAGGCAGCCATCTTGAAATCCTAACTCGTGGTATGTGAGGTTGGTTCGAGTTTCCTAGTTTGAAATCCGAGTTCACGACCTCAATAATTCTGACTACAAAAGGAAAAAACGGCATTACATGGATTTTCTTGATGGACTGTGGTTCAGGAGAGTGAGTTTTCTGTTTGGAAAAAGTCCAGTGTTCCCATTTTCATTGCTAACAACCATGACTATGTGAAGAAAAGCTTCTTAAAAAAGCCTCAACTGCTCCGGTTTTTATTCTGTGAATGAAAGACTCGTCAGCTTACCAACCAGCAGATGGCACCAGAGTCATGACTGAGATTCTGCCTTGCCTCGTTTCAGCTCCACGAGGTTTACAGCCGCCTGTGTGCTCAGCGGCAGGTGTCTGCCGTCGGTCAGGGCGAGTGCTTGTCGCTCTGCACTCTGCTGGAGAGTCGAGGAATCTTTGCTTTGAAGAAAGCCAGAGAGGCTCGTCTCACCAAGGTCCGCCCCCACCCTCTGCCCCAGCATCACACTGTAACCACTGAATCCCACGTGCTTTAAAAATACTGAGCTGTGGTCTCGTCCCGCAGGTGTTTCTGAAGATCGAGGAGAAAGATGTTGAAAACGCTCTGAAGGATCGGACGCTGCTCGGCAACATCCTGGCTGCAGGACTCCCTTCATAATAATTCAGATTTTTATCACTGAAATTATTTAAATCGAGTTTTTTTTTTTTTTTTTTTTTTTTGGATTTTAATTTAATCTTTTTTTTTTTTTTTTTTTTTTTAGTTTTAACTTTTTAAATTCTCATTTTTGCTGAGAATTTTGAATTTTTTAACAAGTCTTTTTTTCTTCTCTGGTGTCTACACTCTGTTCGTCTAAGCTGTGAACTCTGACACCAGCGATGGAAACATTTGTTTGAGTTAACATTTGAAACACTTTTTGTGTTGTAAATAAACAAATGTACACACATTTCAATCAGCTGTCTCTTTGACAAAGAATGGGATTGGAGCAGCAGCTGGCGCTGTTCTTCTGAAAATGATGGCTTTTTCTTTTTTAACCACTCTTAAAGGTGCAGTATGTAGAAATCGATTCCGTAACCTTTCCATGTAGTGTAATCCATTGAACGCTTCCATTCACAGCCTCATGACACATGCGTAATTTTGTGACATTCGGCTTTGACCAATCAGATCACAGGGCAGTTAAGAGAAGGGGCTCCTATTGGCTGTTTCCTGACTACTAGTCTGGTCAAGTTAGGGCCAGTCCAGAGAAAAGTGGGGAAAAAATAACAGTTGAAAAATAACAGATAAATAGTGTGTGAGTAATATGAGCATAAAGTAGTCCATATCACAATAAGAATATCTTTGTTTCACATAACTAAACGTGCTATTTCGATAGGGTACCATGTATACTTCACTATAAAAAATGAAGCAAACTCTTAAATTCATTTGTTTTTGATATTAAAGTACCTAATAACATGGACAACTAACTAAAATGCCAGTAATTACACTGATTTTTTTTTTTTTTTTAATATTATGTCAGTATATTATATTCTGTCAGTATTCTATCAGCTTGGCAGCTGTGCCACAGCCACATGCTTGTTTAATGGAACAGGAAGTCGCAGGCCATGATTTCAATATAACACATTAAGGTGGTGGGCAGCATCGGATCAGTTTCGGGCTGCGTGTGGCTGCCAGTTTGACACCTCAGGTCTATTGGAGATAAAGAGACTGCCTCAAATACATAAAACCATTCTCTGTGGGAAAAAAGGAGATGATGCTACCCTGAATCCAACGCAGTATATCTATACACAAGTCTGTGGCTGTCCACGTGGTTCCTGCAGATTATAATTCATATTAGAAAAAAAAAATTAAGGGATGCCCTGTTGCCTTTTTGATCTGCTTTTAAAGAGCCAGTGTTTAAGAATTAGAATATACTGTGTATGGTGAGACTTCAGATTGCAACAAAAGCATGGGAAACGTAGATTTATTGCACATAATGTAAATTGGGTCTCGTTTTATGGGTTTATTCACTTGATGCATTATTTTATTCAAAAACATAGAAGTGCACTGCCCTGCAGGCACAATGCAAATTATGGACATAACATAATGCATTATGTAAGTCCACCTCTAAAAGTGATTTTGTCAACATTATTAAGAAAAGAATAATAAATACACTCCAACTTCCACCTTTGCCAAGACCACGGGTAGTTTTTAATTGATACTACTGCCATCTAGTGGCCAGAAGAAGTCACTGCATGACATTTGGGAGAATCCACTGAGTCAGGAAATGAAGTCCCACTCCTTTCCTCAATTCTTTTTCTTGATCACAGAAGAAAAGGTCATGTGGCCAAGGAGAGATATGAAGGAGATTTCATAAGGACTTAGGAAAAGATCAGACCAACGAGGTTGGGATAGTCATCGCAAAGGTCGAATATACATACAACCACATGTACAACCATAGTTCCAAAAAATCTGGAATTCTGTGCAAAATGTAAATAAAAACAAAACGCGCCGAGTTGCAAATCTCATAAACCCCTATTTTATTTCCAATAAGCCACAAACAACATAACAGATGTTGAAGCTCGTACTGATTTTGATGGCGGCAAAACATCTCAAAACGGTTGGAACAGCGGGATGTTTACCATTGTGTGGCATCTCCTCTTCTTTTAACAACTGTCTGTAAACGCCTGTGAAGTGAGGAAACCAGCTGTGACCTTCAGTTTTGAAGGTCACTTTACATTCCAATAATGTGGTTCTTCTGCTCAGTGCTGCAGTGTTGGCCCCCGGCCCCGCCCAGACTTGTGATCCAGACAACAGCTTTCTCTGTTGTCTGGATCTAACCCTAACCCTCTAACCCTAACCCTTTGGTGGAGGTTCCGGTTTAAGTGAGCATCATCAAATACTTAACTTTTTTACCACAGCAGCGACTGTCTACTGTAAATCAAAGGGAAGTGCAATGTCTCGCAAGCATTTTTTTTGTGGGTAAGTGACGATCCACAATACATACATGCGTAGGATTTCGGGAGCCACTTAAAAGACGATTAACATTCATCATATTTACGTTTTACTATATCATTCTCTTGGCTGTCGGGACACATTATTTATGTTAAAATAAAGATTTATTGCACAAACGACGCACAACACTGGCCCTCGGGAAAAGTACCCGTGTCCACACCGGCGTCTTGCTACTGCTGCTACATTTTTGAGGAAATGACCCAACAATATTACAAAATTGAGGCCAAAACCATGTGTAGTTAAAACAAATAGACACACATAGATCCCCATGGACAGTTTTCATACTAGCTCGTACTGAGTTGTCAAAATTAAAAACGATAATCAAACTGCTTTGGAAATCACTCACTATGAATGTGTGTCTGTGAAAAACGGTGGTGTTAAAAACACACTTTGTCCTTCACACGTCCTTTGTCAGACAGGCAGGAACTGGTAAGAGCATCTACTGTAGCCTGAGTTTCCAGGAAGACCAGTGTGTATTATCTGCTGCTGCCAGTGTCCGAAGTGCTTTTTAATATCCACAAGTAGGGCTGCAGTGTGTCAAAAGTTCCTCGGTTCATCTCTCCACTACTTTATCCGTTAATCGAGTAATTGTTTGGTCGACATAATGTCAGAAAATGTTGATTTGTGTTTTTCAAACCTCAAAATGATGTTTTCATATGTCTTGTTTTGGCCACGAACCGAAATGATTCAGTCTGACAGTGCAGTACACTGTTGTTCATGATGCCTCCTTTTATGTCCAGTGTTATGGCTCTTATACTTCTTTGTGTTTGGCAGTTGATGTCTGTCACAGTAGGAACCACGTTTTCCTGAAAGGAACTGTGTAGACGTGAGGCTTCATTCCTAGTGGGCAGTTGTCGGCGAAGTACACGTCGTTCAGATCGCTCACTGCTTTGCATGCAAACAGCCATGTATCCCTTGTTTGCCAAAGCTAACAATATGAAGCAAAAAAAGAAACAAAAACTGAACTTATTTTACTTGTAGGAAAAATTCAAACTGAATAACTGATTAATGCATTTAGCCCTAATTTATTTACTTATTAATTTTCTCTGAATTTGGCAGCATAGTACAAAACCCTCTTACCCTATTGATCAAATGATTGCGCTTGATTATGTTTATAATCATTCAAATTTTTATTTGTTTTCAGATTCTTATATATTAATTTCAATAATGGTAAATGGTCTGCACTTGTCTTGATGACCACTCAAGGCCGATTTACTCTGCACTTTTTGCCTTTCACTCATTCAGTCAGCACATCTTCTATCACTCATCTTTCATACCCATTCACACACTGGGGTTAAGTGTCTTGCCCAAGGACACACTGACATGTAGACTAGTGGAGCTGGGACTCAAACCCACAACCTTCAAAGATGACTCACTCTATCACTGAGCTACTGTTGTCCCCATGTAGTATGGAGGATTTTATTTAAATTACCAGAATTTGGAAAGAAAGTTTTTTTTTTTTGCTATTTTAACACTTTTTAACAACAACATTTTAACAGTATTTTTGAAATTCATAATCATTAGATGGTGTATTTGTCACAACAAATGTTCCGACCTCTCAAAAAAAGCTCAGTTCCACGATTTAGTCCGAATTTTCCACGTTGCCGAAATTGTTGGGCCCTACATTTTGGAATTAAAGAACAATGTCTGCATAGGGCTACTCACTGTCTGGGTTTATAGTATCATTAAAGGTATGGTGCGTAGGATTTAGTAACATCTACTGGTGAAGTTGTGGGCCCGCGGTTGGCATGGTGGTTAGCACTCTTGCCCTTGCAGCAAGAGGTCCCGGGCTCATAACCCTAACCCTAACCATTTCTTCCTAAGTTGACCTCAGATTTGTATAACTGATTATAGAAATTTGCAAATACTTTATTAATATCACTTATGTTAGTCATCAATTCCCCTTTTTTGTGTTTTTTACAGCTGATATAGCATAACTGGCTTCTTTTAACTGTATGGCCAATAATTTGCTCGATTTTTCTCCACTCATAATAAGTAGTTTTAAGCCTAAACATGGCACATTCTGCCTTTCTGTTATAAATATCATTTATTTGGAATTCCATGTCACAAACTTGTTTTAGGAGTGAATCATCATATTGCTCAGCCAATGCTTTCTCTAAAACTTTGAGTTGAGCTTCCAACTCCTTTAGTCTTTGTGCTTGCTCTCTTTTCTACCTACTCGTTTGTGCTATAATCTTCCCCCTAATATAAGCCTTGGAAGCTTCCCAAACTGTCCCACTCCTATCTGTTCAGCCTATGTTCTCAAGAAAAAATTGTCAAGATCTTTTTCATTTTGGCTACAAAATACTGGGTCCTGAAACGAAGACACATTCAGTCTCCATCTACTTCCCCTAGTATCCTCTGGCCCTATCAATAAGCCCAAGTGCACCACTGCATGATCAGTCAGTGCTATTGAGCAGGCTAATCAAAAAAATAATCCAAAAAATAATCTGTCCTTGGGTGTGATTTATGTTTGTGAGAATAAAATGTATATTCTCTATCTAACAAGCCTCCATAAATCTGTCAGACCTAAATCCTCTATCAGAAGCCCAAAAGCCATTCTGTCCTTTGGTACAGAATTAGAAAAAGTGGTCTTATCCATAGCTCCATCCAAAACCTGATTGAAATACCCAGCTATATTATTACCACCACTATCATTCCCCACCAGTTTATTTACTTCATGAAACGACCTCGGGTCTTCTGCATTTGGAGCATAAATGCTGCATAACGTAACTTGCACTCCATTCATTTTAGCTTGTAAACATATAACGCTTCCTTCTGTGTCCTTTCGCTCTTTTATAACAACACAATTCAGACTTTTGTGCACCAGAATAGCCACACCATGTTTTTTACTAGAATATGAGCTATGAAATATCTGGCCCACCCAATCTCTTTAATTTGGCAGCCTCTGAATCCATCACACGTGTCTCCTGAACAAAAGCTCTGTGAACTTGCTGAGATTTGAGGTATGAAAGACATTTCTTCCTCTTTATGGGATTTTGCAATCCAATCACATTCCAGGATACCACCCTCACACGGGTATTCATTAGTTTCTATTAAGAAATGTTTGTTCTGGCATTGAGGTAAATATACCCATACGCTATGCATGTCAATGTTTTTGTCATATTCTATGTCTAGCTTGAGTTGCCTCTCCCTTACTTTCCTTAGTTCCTGTTTTATTTTGGTGTGTTTTTGTGTTTCCTGGGGAAGTGCTGTGCTTTTTGTGTCAGGAGGCTGGTTGGCAGGTGAGGCAGGGGGACTAATCGGCGCAGCTGTTCCTCATCCACTCATCAACTCCTCCCTATTTATACCAGAGCTTCCTGCCGTCAGTGTGTCTCACCGAGTTCATGGGTAACCTGCGTCATGTTGTCGCTGAACTCAGTTGCAGTTTTATCTGTTGTTTTGTCATCTCCCTAACCATTGTTTATTCTCTTTTTTTCTAGTTACGGGTTTTTTCTCCTGAGTCCTGCCTCGCCGGCCAGTCTCAGCGCCTTTAGTTATCCTTCCCCGTTTTAGTTTCTAGCCCCAAGTTCCTGTGCCTGGCTCACCCTTTGTATTTTTTTGTAATAAATGTAGTTATTCCTTTTACGCCCGTCTCCGCACACTGGTCCTTATGTACACCCACACCTCCTAGACTCAATCATTACAGTTTTTTGCTTTTCCATCAGTGATAATACCTGGTACTTGAGACTCGAATGTGACATCAGCAAACTGATGGCTACTGACTGGTCCGAGATTGTCGTCATAAGTCAGACGTCTAACACAAGAATCAAACCTGCCATTTTTTTAAAAGTGGCAAGAGTGTTACCCCGGGATGTTGCATCTCTGTTGCAGCATTGGAAGTGATATGCATCCACTTTAATCAATGTGTCAACCTTTGCTGTGTACCGGCAGTCGGTCGTTTACACAGATAATAGGAAAAAGTTTGGCTTTTTAGCGAATAGAAAAGAATATATCACGATTTAATACAAATCGACAAAGGGGAAAAAAACAAATGGACTAAAAAGGAGTAAAAAGATCTTTTATGCAAAACTAACTCAAAACACCAGTCGAGACAGACTGGCTGGCGAGGTGCAGCTCAGGAATCAACAGGAACTGTAAAAAGGAACAAAAAAGGCGACCCCTGATGTGACAAGGGTTACCAGGTGAAAACAGAAAGACGCGCAGACACCAGGACACAGGAAACCAGGGTTTAAGTAGGAGGCAGCTGTTTGAGTAATCGGCAACAGCTGCGCTGATCCAGAGTCTCCGCCCAACCTGTCAGCCAGCCTCCTGAAACAAAAAGCTGACATACACTTCCAGGAAGTAAGAAAACAATGCAAAAATAAAACAGGAAGTGAATAGGGAGGAGGAGGAGGAGCCTAGACCACATATGAGACATGACAGAATAAATGCTTATTGTCCACCCCCTCATCTTCTGATTCCCCACAATCAGTCATTTCAATGGACACTGAAAAGGCATTCAACCGTCTGTTTTCTGCTTTATGAAATACAAATAATGATTCCTCCGATTTTTTGTCCTTGAGTGTGGCACTCGCCAGGGTTGCCCACGTTCCCCTCTCTTCTTCACTATTGCTATTGAACCTCTGGCAGTTGCCCTCAGATCCAGCCGAATGTTTGGCATCTTAAGGGGAAGCTGTCCTTGTATGCTGATGACCTTCTGCTGTTCATCTCTGACCCAGTTAACTCCAGTCCTATACTTTTGGCTCTGCTGAAGCACTTTGGGCACGTATCGGGATATAAATAAAATTTTTATAAAAGTGAACTTGTGCCTATTAATAGTGCAGCTGTAGCCTATCCATTTTAAAATCTGCTATTTAAGATATCCCTGGACAGTTTTAAATATTTAGGAATTTTGTAACTGAGAAATATTCAGATCTGTTTAAATCCAATTTCCCCCTCTATTGACTTATCGAACAATCTTGGTCCCTCTTACCATTGTCTCTTGCTGCCTAGGTTTTTATGTCTCTTTCAATGCATTTTTTATCCCAAAACATTTTTTTTTACTCTCTTGACTCTTCAAGATAAACAAAATAAGTAAATAAATACATAAAATAAAAATCCTACAAGTTGGAAAGGTATCTTACAGAAAAGAAGAGAAGAATTAGGTGGTTTCTAACCCTCCATGGTTACAGATCGAGGATGCCTAATGCGGTCCCTCCTCTCTCATGTCTTTATTATGTCTCCCTCTAGCTCTACCATCATCAACACATGTTATAGATAAAAACTCCCTTAAGATCTGGTCCCAGTTCAAATGTCACTTTGGTTTTCAGTGAATACCTCTCCTGTCACCTGTATGTAACTAAAGGCTCTGCCTCTCATTCTACTCTTATGGACTCTGGGAACTACAAGTAAGCCTGAGTTTTGGGACCGAAGTGATCTGTTGGGCTGATAAGGTGAAACTAGATCTTTAAGATATGATGGGGCCTGATCATTAAGTGCTTTGTACGTGAGGAGGAGGATTTTAAATTGAATTCTAAACTGTACAGGGAGCCAGTGTAGAGAAGCTAACACTGGAGTGATGTGGTCTCTCTTACTAGTTCCTGTTAGAACTCGTGCTGCAGCATTTTGAATTAACTGTAGTATTTTAACAGACCTAATAGAACATTCAGATAGTAGTGAGTTACAGTAATCTAATCTTGATGTAACAAAAGCATGAACTAGTTTTTCAGCATCCTTTAAGGATAAAATGTTTCTAATTTTCATAATGTTCCACAGGTGGAAGAAGGTTGTTCTGGAAATGTGTTTAATATGTGAGTCAAATGATATATCCTGGTCAAAAATAACTCCAAGGTTCCTTACAGTGGAACTGGACGCCATGGTGATGTCATCTAAAGTGACAATATGGTCAGAAAGTTTGTCTCTAAGATGTTTAGGGCAGAGTATAATAACCTCAGTTTTGTCTGAGTTTAGTTACAGGTAATCCAGGATTTAATGTCTTTAAGACATTCCTGGAGTTGAACAACCCGATTTATTTCTTCCGGCCTCATTGATAAATAAAATTGTGTATCATCTGCATAACAATGAAAGTGTATGTTGTGCTTTCTAATATTGTTCCCTAAAGGAAGCATATATAAGGTTAAAAGTATAGGCCCAAGCACTGAGCCCTGTGGAACTCCATAATTAACTTTTGTCTGCAATGAATCATTGTTATTAACATGTACAAACTGGAATCTATCAGACAAGTATGACTGAAACCAGCAGAGGGCAGAACCTGAGATCCCCAAAGTCTGCTCCAGTCTCTGCAGTAGAATTTTAGGATCAATGGTGTCAAATGCAAATGCAAGTGTCAAATTTTCGAGTATTTTAGAAATGAAGAGAAGATATTTTATTTTCTTTCCTCATTTCAATCTCAGTTATTCTTTTTTCCCCCACAGTTTGTTTTCTCCAGTTTGGCCATGGCACTGAAAGCATTGCTGCATGGCTGTAGAAATAGAAAATAAAATCTGGGACTTAAAGAAAACTTGAGAGGCAAGAATAATTCTTGGAGTTCAACCTGTTCTATTTTGTTGTGTGTGTTAGTGACTGTGTGGATATGCTTTTTCTGTCAGTTGCATATCACACAAATGATTAAAAACACATTTATTCATTTTATTTGAAAGTATTATGCTTTGTTTCTGTCAAATAACTTCATTTGAGCACATGTGCTTAGTATTTCCTTCTGTTTAGGGCCAAGTATGATAACCTCAGTTTTGTCTGAGTTTAGAAGTAGGAAGTTACAGGTCATCCAGGATTTAATGTCTTTAAGACATTCCTGGAGTTGAACAACCTGATTTATTTCTTCCGGCCTCATTGATAAATAAAGTTGTGTATCATCTGCTTAACAATGAAAGTGTATGTGTTTTCTAATAATGTTTCCTAAAGCAAGCATATATGAGGTAAAAAGTATAGGCCCATGAACTGAGCCCTGTGGAACTCCATAATTAACTTTTGTCTGCAATGAGTCATTATCATTAACATGTACAAACTGGAATCTATCAGACAAGTATGACTGAAACCAGCAGAGGGCAGTACCTGAGATCCCCAAAGTCTGCTCCAGTCTCTGCAGTAGAATTTTATGATCAATGGTGTCAAATGCAGCACTAAGATCTAACAGGACAAGTATAGAGACCAGACCATTATCTGAGGCCAAGAGGAGGTCGTTGGTAACTTTAACTAGGGCTGTTTCTGTGCTATGGTGTAATCTAAATCCTGACTGGAAATCTTCAAACAGCCTGTTACTATGTAGATATTCACATAACTGATTCGCAGTTGCTTTTTCTAGTATTTTAGAAATAAAAGGAAGATTTCATATTGGTCGATAATTGGCTAAAACCTCTGGGTCGAGGGTAGCTTTTTTAAGAAGGGGCTTAATAACTGCAACTTTAAAAGCTTGGGGTACATATCCAGTTAATAAGGAAAGATTAATTTGATTTAATATGGAGCGATTACTTAATGGAAGAACATTTTTAAACAGTTTGGTGGGGATGGGATCTAAGTGACAGGGTGACGGTTTTGATGAGGATACTAGTGATGTTAATTCTGGGAGATCTATGGGGGAGAAACTGTGTAACTGTATATCTGGTGCTTCTAATGTTATTGTGCTAAAAAGGGTCTTGTTACCACTAGGAGAGAGGAGCTGGTCAATTGTTTCTATTATTGATGTTATTTTATTCACAAAGAAATTCATGAAGTGGTCACTGCTCAGTGTTAAGGGAATAGACGGCTCAGTAGAGCAGTGACTCTGTGTCAGCCTGGCTACAGTGCTGAACAGAAACTTTGGATTATTCTTATTTTCTTCAATTAAAGAATAATAATAGGCGGCTCTAGCTTTATGAAGGGCTTTTTCATAAGCTACAAAACCATCTTTCCAGGCTACATGAAATTCTTCTAGAATAGTGAAAAGCCATTTTCTATCTCATCTACGTACGTTAAGAGCGCGAGTATGGGAATTAAACCATGGTGCTACTCTCCTCTGATTCATCACATTCTTTTTGAGAGGGGGCAACACTATCTAATGTAGAACGCAGTGAAGCTGCTGCATCATCAACAAGGTTATCAATGAAAATGGGCGTAAAATCACAACTCAGCATAGGTATAAATGTCGAGATCTGGCAATTGTTTTTGAAATGCATTCATACCTCTTCTATTTGTGTCCGCCATGGGGTCATGCAGTGCAAAATAGTCCATAGGAATGACTGGTCAAAAAGCAAAGTAGCTTGTTTATCCTGGCACTGACCGAACTATATAAATGTCACCTAGGACTAGCTACCTTTTCTCATTTGTTTTGGACCTGTCACTCACTTTTCTTGTTTTGGCTGTTGTTTTTAATTCACTCTCATTCATTACTTCTGTTTGTATGCTCCCCTCACCCTTAATTGGCGCTTTGGTGTTTTGCCAGCTCGTCATTCACTGCCATCTTATTTTGTTGATCTAGTTGCCTTTCTCTCCCCTTTTAGTAAGGCACATCATTCTGATGCATTGGAAGAGTCCGCATCCTCCTTCTCACACTTCGGGGATAAGAGATGCACTGTATTTTGTAAAATTAGTAAAACATTTAACTTTCCCTTCGTGGCTCCAATGTAAAATTTTCTAAAATCTGGATGCCCTTCTTGTACCATGTCAGGTGTCCACAGCTTGATTTTAATGATGCATCCTCCTGCACTGACCCAGTGTTACTGCAGCGCACTTCTTCTTTTTATCCTGGTAGTTTTTTTCTGTATTATTTTTATTAGGATTTTTTTATTACTTGTTAGTTGTTTTGTGGTACAGGCCTTTCCTCTGTGTTTATACACTCTCAAACATTGTCCTCTTCTTCTCATTTGTCTAGTACTACTCTTGAAGGTTCATGTGCCTGTATCACTGATTGTGTTATTGGAAAATGTGTTAATAAATAAATCATATATAAAAAACAAGATATCTCAGTGTTCCAAGAAGATGGAGTCACTGTCTGTCTCTTAAAAACATACTCTTGTCTGTTTTCTGAGACTGCCAGTTGAGAACTGTGCCCAGCCTCATGAAACTGCTTTCATGAAGAATTTATGCTTCCAGCATTTGCTGTTTTGTTTTTGTATTCCGTTATGCACTTTTCCTAATTCGTTTTGTTTCTCTTTTCATTATCTTGGACTCTGAGCTCTGCCTCACAAGCTGGCCGGCCTCTGCTTCTTTTATTGTTTTTTTATTTGGCTTGATGTTATGTTATTTTTGTAAATAAATCAATTACCTTTTTTCCTCAAAACGATCTGGATTTCCGTTACCGGGGTTCAGTTAAGTACGACACTACACCAATCATCACAATTACAGTCCTATTATACTCATACCATATGGAGTAAAGAATTAATGAAAGAACAACAAATATTTTCCCCAGAATTTATCCATCCATCAATCTGTCTTCTATCTCTTATCCGAGGTGGGGTTGTGGGGCAGCAGCTTAAGCAGAGAAGCCCAGATTTCCCTCTCCCCAGCCACTTCGTCTAGCTCTTCCGGGGGAAACCCGAGGTGTTCCCAGGCCAGCTGAGACATAGTCTCTCCAGCCAGTCCTGGGTCATCCCCGGGGCCTCCTCACAGTGGGACATGCCCGGAACACCTCACAAGGGACGCGTCCAGGAAGCATCCTAACCAGATGCCCGACCCACCTAATCTGCTCCTTTTGCAGCTGAAGAGAAGTGGTTCTACTCTGAGCTTCTCACCCTATCTCTAATGGAGAGCCCAGATTCCCTGTGGAGGAAACTAATTTCGGCCGCTTGTATCCGCGATGTCATTCTTTCGGTCACTACCTACAGCTCGTGACCATAGGTGAGGGTAGTAGATCGACCGGTAAATTGACCATGACAGACCAAGGTAGAGCCCACATTACCGTGGACGCTGCACCGGTCTGTCTCTTGATCTCCCACTCCATTCTTCCTTCACTCGTGAACAAGACCCTGAGATACTTGAACTCCTCCACTTGAGGCAGGATCTCACTCCCGACCCAGAGAGGGCACTCCACCCTTTTCTGGCTTAGGACCATGGTCTCAGATTTGGAGGTGCTGATTCTCATTCCAGCTGCTTCACACACGGCTGCGAAACACCCCGGTGAGATCTGAAGATCACAAAAAGCAGACACTAGCACTAGCACTCCCTCCAGGGACTCCAAGAAGGGTGGGTACTCTGAACTGCTATTCGGTGCATAAGCACAAACACCAGTCTGGACCCATCCTCCCGCTTGGGAACTGAGCTCCTAGGATCATTGGGACATGGAAAACCCTCTACCACCATAAGGTGGTGGCTCCAGGAGGGGCCCCATAATCCTTTCATTTCATAATATTTTCAAAAATATACACTGCAAGAACAGCACTGTAACTGTTCTACAATATTGTTTGATTCTCTTCTCAGGTGTTATCGACATCTAGCTTATCACAGCTTTGTCAGCTGGCGCTGGGGCTATTTGGGTAGAAGTGTGCGAGTCGTCATCCTGTCCTGTGTTGTTCACTGGATACACCAGGAGATTCCTGACCCAACTGGCCAATATGTCGACTTTTGTCCACCTCTTGACTGAAGCGGGACACATGGCAGGCGACCACGTCCTCTTGGGAGGACAAGCTCTCTGGGAAGGGGATCTTCTGCAACTCTTCAGCAGCTCTTCAGCAAATAATCTCCTCAAATACCAGTCTTATCAGATCAGCCACATAGTCTGTAAAATATTTTTTTTATTTTATATATTTTAATTTTCCTCAGCTCTTATAGTTTATATTTGTACTAATGTTTTTCATTGTTTTGCACAGTAAAAGGCATGGTCACAGTTTAATTTCACTGATGACAAAATGTATACAATGTACGTGACAGTGAGTCTTGAATCTCGATCATAAGGTGCATCACCTGCATGAACGTTCCACTGTAGGAGAAAACCACATTCTTGAGCAGTTAAATGCAGGACCAAGCTGTGGAGGCCTCCACTGATGAAGTCTGGTAATGAAGTGGCTGTTTGTTTGTTATTAACCTGCTGTGGTATATCCTAAAGGTATTATAAAACAATATTATAGACCACGTAGACTTTATAAATTCATTAGTAATTTCAAAGACATGAAAAGTTATAATAAAATATTCCAGCAACACACATGAAGCATGTGAGCAACTGAAATAATAAATTGTTCTAGTGTTTCTTCAGTGACTTCACTGTTTTGTGTAGAAACTGTTTCAAGAATAAGGGCACTGATAATTACTTCAGAACTTTCAAAACGAAATGGACACATTTTGTTGAAGTAAAAGACAAGATGATGAGAGAGACAGTAGTACATAAGCAAGATGGGTGATAAGTGAGTTGAGGTTGACAGTGTAGGGGAGTGTTGCTTGTTACTGCTCTGGAGAAGTAAAACTGTGAGCCATTTACTGCGCTGACATTGAATATGTATGAGTTTGCAGAGGGTGTTTGGCAAAAGGGTTGAGAAAATGAAAAGTAAATATAAGGAACATATTTGCCAAGCTGATTATTGTAGAACCAGTTAATTTAACCTTTAAAATGCATGTGAACTCGTCGAGCTGAGAGCTATATTATACTAACTGCTTCACTTTTTGGGCTCGACTCTCTGACCTGTCGGTAGATATCAGGAGCCTGCAAAGTTTATATTCTTTGAATTTGGAACATTATGAAAATTAGAAACATTTTATCCTTAAAGGATGATGAAAAAATAATTCTTGCTTTTGTTACATCAAGATTAGATTATTGTAACACAGTACTATCTGGATGTTCTGTTAGGTCGGTTAAAACTCTTCAGTTAATTCAAAATGCTGCAGCACGAGTTCTAACATGAACTAGTAAGAGAGACCACATCACTCCAGTGTTAGCTTCTCTACACTGGCTCCCTGTACAGTTTAGAAACTAGTTCATGCTTTTGTTACATCAAGATTAGATTATTGTAACTCAGTATGATCTGGACGTTCTAATAAATGGTTAAAACTCTTCAGTTAATTCAAAATGCTGCAGCACGAGTTCTAACATGAACTAGTAAGAGAGACCACATCACTCCAGTGTTAGCTTCTCTACACTGGCTCCCTGTACAGTTTAGAATTCAATTTAAAATCCTCCTCCTCACGTACAAAGCACTTAATGATCAGGCCCCATCATGTCTTAAAGACTTAATTTCACCTTATCAGCCTAACAGATCACTTCGGTCCCAAAACTCAGGCTTACTTGTAGTTCCCAGAGTCCATAAGAGTAGAATGAGAGGCAGAGCCTTCAGTTACCAGGCTCCTCTCCTGTGGAACCAACTGCCAATGTCGGTTCGGGAGGCGGACACTGTCTCTGTATTTAAAGTTAGACTTAAAACCTTCCTTTTTGATAAAGCTTATAGTTAGAGCTGGCTCAGGGAAACCTGAACCATCTCTTAGTTATGCTGCTATAGACCTAGACTGCTGGGGGATTTCCTGTGGTGCACTCACACTCACTCCTTCACACTCACTCTTTCACACTCAGGGTATGAATGTGAATTAATTACATGCCATTAACCTTGTTCTTTCTCTCCCAAGTCTGTGTTTTTCCTTCCTGTCCTCTCTCTGTCCTCATCTTGCAGGCTGCAGGATCCAGATCCAGTTTTTGATGCTTTATTATTATTATTATTACTATTGCTGTTATTATTATTATCACTAACAATAATACTGCTGTCATTATTATTATGCTTTGATTAAAAGTTCATCAGTATCATTTCTTATCAATAATCTCTGCTGCTGCTTGTATAAATGACACTGTAGTTCTATAAACATGACATAACTGATTCTAAACTGGATACAACTGTTGTATATTTGCTCCTGGTCTCTCTCTTCTGTCTCTCCCTCACCTCCCTCTTGTTCTTTCTGTCCCCCACCTCTCCTCTGCCTCCCATTTTCCTCTCCTGCTCACATCATTTGGTCACTCTCTGTCTCTGTGTCTTTGACATAGTCGGGTGAATGACATGAAGTTGTACTGGTGTTACTGGGCCAGCTGATTGCTCAGTCAGCTGTGCTAGTGGAGAGTTTGCTGCTTGGCCTCAGTTGTGTGAGAATGTCCACTTGAATTATGCAGCCAGTTTAGTGTCATGGAGCCAGTTCTGTTTGTTCACAGGGTTATTGACAGTATTGCAGGGGTGCTGGACTTTGTACTGATGGTTGTGTTGAAGTATCACATTAACAAGAACAGACTTTGACCACGAGACCAAGTGAAAACCAAGAGAAGTCCACTTTTTTTATGGCGACAAAAATGTCAAATCACAAACCACATATTAAAAGTGACAGTATATTATATCTGCTATCATCACTAGATTTACAATGTCACAGACATCTGCCAAGGCTTAAAAAATTTGTACATTTGTTTTACATATCATCATCTGAAATGTTTACATTTTGTTCCATTGAATCAAATGGCAAGATATGGCCTTAGATTTGAGATATCTGTAGTATCTTAAGGTATCTGTGGTGACTTTTCATTAGAACAAATGGAAGTGACAAATTTTTATTTAGAAAACACTTAATTTTCCTTCATTTAACATTAAAAAGCCAAAGAAATAAAGCCTGTATTATCTGAAATGAAAGGTAATGATAAATGTATTTTAAAATTATGTAATCCAGATCATAAACAGTAGATATTGTATTTGTATTTACAGTGTATTGTCACTCTCCTTTAAGAAACACAATCATTTCAAAAGAAAACTTTTCATGAGTCCAGAGAAACGACCTGTGCGCAGCTTTATATCCACATATATCTGCTATATCAGGACATAGGCCACCAATACTAGAGATATTATTTATAAGCTACATCACACAGCCTTACAGAAATATTGATTTGATTGACATTGTGGTATAGATTGATATTGAATAAGATAAAAAACTATATCATAATTCTTCCCTACTTGAATGATCACCTACCCATCACAAAAAAATCTGATTGAACTGTCAAAAACTGTAGACAGGAAGTTGTTATCAGAAGGAAAAACGTACAGATGAATGTAGGCAGATGAAAACAGAATAAACTGCTGCTACTAGTTGAACCCTTGACTTAACTAATATACTTAAGGTCACACAGTGTCACCCACCACTGTCTCATTTTCTGAAAAGGTTAATGCTCGTTTTGGCAGCATGGGGGTTTCAGCCTTAGAGTTGTTGCAGTCTCTAAAGGTCCAATATGGAACATTCAGCTTTGGAAACATTTTTTTTTACCTACTTTCTGTAAATATGGAGCTGACGGCATGATTCTAGTCAGAGGATTAAAAAGAGGTGTCAATCACCAAGATTGACCAATGGAAGCCAGAGATAGAAGCCTGGGAAGTTGATCAGAGCTGCAGAGTGACAGAGTTGAGAGCAGAACCTTCAGATGTCCACCAGATGCCAGCAAAGCTACAGTTACAGTTAGAGTCAAACCAGTTACACTTTACGGTGAATTCACTGCATTTTGAGACAAACATACTCCCGTTGGATGGTTTTATTTGGGTTTTGTATGAAGGGGGAATTAGGGGAACGCCTAGGCCTTTCTTTTCTAAGGCTTATGTTCACATGCTGTTACATGGTTTACCTTGAGTTTGCTACTATTGCACATATTCAGAGGTCAGATTTACTATGAGATGCAATATTTTTCAGGCGAGGAAAAAAATCGTTCATTTATTCTGGGTTCCATCTGACACAGTGGCATCTACAGCGATGCTTACACTTCTAATCGAATCTCCCAAGTGTCATTGTTATTTTGATACCAAGTAATTAAACCAAATAAGCCAAAATAATTCATATAGAGCTTGTAATTGCAGAGATATACTCTATTTTGGGCACGTCATTTTTGAGCAGGGGCCTCAAAAAGTGGGTCCACACTGAAGAAGCTAGAGAAACACATTTTAAAGTCCCTCGACTGTACTGGCTGTAGAAAATACACCTGGATTTTTGGAACCATCGTCTTTAAGGAAGAACTGTGATTGGAAAACAATCCCGATGGTGATGGTGAAATCAAATGGTAGGAAAAACAGCAACTCATTGCTATGTTTAATAGTGAAAGTAAGAGCATTTCCACACAAACAATGGCTGTGTAGCCTTAAGAAAGCCACTAATCAGTGAGGCCAATAGGAAAAAAGGCTTCAATTTGCTAGGGAGCATAAAGATTGGACTCTGGAGCAATGGAAGAAGGTCATGTGGTCTGATGAGTCCAGATTGACCCTGCTCCAGAGTGATGGGTGCATCAGGGTAAGTGTCTACTGTACAAGCCTGTGGGGGCAGTGCAATGATCTGGGGTTGCTGCAGTTGGTCAGGTCTAGGTTCAGCAACATTATGTGCCCAAAGAATGAGGTCAGCTGACTACCTGAATATACTGAATGACCAGATTATTCCATCAATGGATTTTTTTCTTCATATTCCAAGATGACAATGCCAGGATTCATCGGGTTCAAATTGTGAAAGAGTGGTTCAGGAAACATGAGACATCATTTTCACACATGGATTGTCCACCACAGAGTCCAGACCTTAACCCCACTGAGAACCTTGGGATGTGCTTTGTGCAGTGGTCTGACTCTCCCATCATCAGTACAAGATCTTGGTGAACACTGGACGGAATTAAATCTTGTGACACTGGATAAGGTTATTAAAACAATGCCACAGTGAATGCGTGTCGTAATCAAAGCTAAAGGTGGTTGAGTGCGACTTTTTTTTGGCCAGGCAGTGTAGCAGTGGCCCTGCTAAAATTCTTGGTTTGAAAATGTGGGCCCATGTGCACTGACTGCCTACTCCTACGGTTACTAAGCTAACCAACCAGGTATGCTTACGCCAGGATATGTGAAGAGGTCCATCAATAACCACATATGTACAACAAGATTACATAGAGTATAAATGAGGGGAACTCTTGGTGAGACATCACCACAACTACAATGGAATGTGAGATGAATTATATTGTATTATCATATAGTATAATATATATCCTTATATACCGTTATCATGACTTTTAGGAATTTTTTTAACTGTTCTATTTCTCGGGCAGAAAGCTTGTAAAACGTACAATTTTAACAGGAAAAAAAACACTTAGTATTTAGCTTATTTTTTGGATAAAACTGTGCTGTGACAAGGACCAGCATTAGCAGTCTCCACCTCAAATCACTCTCTTGCACTCAGGGTATGAATATGACTTTATTACATGTCACTAACCTTGTTCTTTCTCGCCCAAGTCTGTGCCTTTCTTCCCGTCCTCTCTCTCTGTCCTCATCTTGCAGGCTGCAGGATCCAGATCCAGTTTCAATTCTGTGCTATTTTCTTTCCCTGCCCCCTTTCTGTCCCCCACCTCTCCTCTGTCCCCCATTTTCCCCCCACCCCAACCGGTCAAGGCCGATGACCGCACATCTTTGAGTCTGGTTCTGTCAGAGATTTCTTCCTGTTAAAAGGGAGTTATTCTCTCTCCACTGTCCCCTAGTGTTTGCTCATTGTGTGAACTGTTGGGTTTCTTTTCTTTTTGTAATATTGTAAAGGTTTTGGCCTTACTATGGACAGTGCCTTGAGATAATGTATTTTGTGATTTGGCGCTATAGAAATAAAATGGAATTGAAAATCATTGCCATTAACCAGTTTGGCTATTAGTCAAGTTTATTGGGTGCAGCACAATGTTGTGTATTCCTTTTTGGGTTCTGTATTCATCAGCTGCTTCATCAGATTATGTGTATCTCTGGGCTCCTTTCTGGTTCGGTCCAAAAACTCCCACTCTGTTTCCCCCTAGACTTCTGCAACCAATAACAGGTAGGAGGTCCAGTGCTGCTTAGCAACAGCCAACCGAGTTAGACTGGTCAGAACTGGATACTCCTAGTGTTTTTCTTTGAATAAAGAGGGTGGACCTTGACCAGGGTAAGGTTACCTGGCACACACATGCACACACACACACCTTTCTCAAGGTCCTGTGAGAGTAGATTGTCAATCTCATGACAGAGAAAGTGAAAAAGTGTTTGTGTGTGCATGTTAGTTGAGGAATGTCTTCCCTCTTGCCAAAGTCTTGTGCCAGATACAGCAGAAAACACATGCACACACATGCACACACACAGACACATACTTCATTCTTACTGCAGCACTGAGCAGCATGCTCACATTTCAGAACCAAAGAGGGAGGTGTACCCTTTCCTTCTCCCTCCCATCCCTTGTCTCCTCCCTCCTTCTTTCAGCCATCGTCACAGCCTACGCAGTGTTCTTTGCCCGTGTGCTCACACACACATTGGAAGACACGACAGTGATGGAATAACATAGGAGGCATGAACGTGCAGTGTAGGCGGCCATGAGTGTGTGTGTGTGTGTGTGTGTGTGTGTGTGTGTGCGAGGACAGACAGTAGAGTGTTTGCCAGCCTGAGGTGAGTCGAGCTGAACAAACCTCCAGGATTTGTTTTGCTGGACGTCTGTTTGCAGCAGAGCACGAACATAAGAGTGAGTAACATCTGTGGCAACAGTTCTCCACTGTGTCAGGACATGAACTGTATTTGTGTGTTTTCTTCTGTGTGTGTGTGCAGCCTGGGGCTTAATGTATTTCTTCTAAGTACATGGCCTGTGACATGGCCTGTAATTTTCTGAGTAGACTGTATAGTTCATATTTTGTAAGTTATTGTCTTGTTGGGTGTTTTGCATCTGTAACCTTTTTTGCTCATAGCAATGACCCTCAGTTTCAGAATGTGCTGAGAATATGTGTTATTTTCGGTAAAGTCTAGGACAAATTTCCCCCACATTTGATCTCATTTATATAAAAGAGCTTTGAGTGAGGTAAGGTTCGGGTGATGGTGCTGTGGCCAAGCTGAAGACACAAACCAGTGATATAGTTCTTCCCTTGGTGGATTTGATGGTTTCCAGATGCTTTTGTTGAGATGATTACACATGTAACTGAATCCATTCATTATGTACTAACAGTGTGAACTGACTGTGTTATAACACAGATTGGTAAATACACACAGTTAGTGCTATCAACTACATAAAAGATTAAGTTCACTCTAACTAGGGCTATCATTTCCTATCATATTTTCCAAAATTTGGATATCTTGGAGAACTTGAGGCAGAAAGTTCAAACTCAAACCTTTAAAAGTAGTTTAAGGTCAAATATGCAGCCGAGAGGTTATATTAGTTATTAAGAAAAATTGTCCAGATACAGAGAACACTCTGATGAATGGAATACACAGACATTCCAGGCTAATCTGAGGAATTGTGATGTGTTCGCTTTCCCTGAGTCAACCGGTTTTACATCCAGGGAGGTAGCATCACCTTGTTACAGCGAATTTGACAAATGTCCTCTTCCAGGTTAATGGTCATGTGGCTTAAAACCAACATATTCCCACTGTGGGGATGTGGTGGTAGGCTGCAACTAACTCATCCATGGTACCCATGCCATTCACTGTCAACAATGAATTATTCAAAGAAATTTTTATCAGATTATTTTGCAAATGACAGACAATGGTGAAAAATGCCATTGTCACTGTTTTCTACACCTTGAAAGTAAGATGTCCTCTGATTTGACCACTATCAAACAATGTAAAAAATACACAACTTGATTCATGTCTCCTAACCATACTTAATTTCACATTACGTACATATACAGTTTTTAATATCTGTAGAGTGAATGCACAGGATTCCTTTCTGTTTGCACCATAATGCACCCTCTTCAATACAATGCATGTTTTACTCTGTCTCTGTGCACATGACAGAAGAACATTTTTAAAACCCTTAAAATAAAAGGCAGGAAAAAAGCATTCCCTGTGTACTGTACTGATAAAAGGGCTAACAGCCATAAGTTGCTTCAGGTACCGGGTGAAAGTGAGAGTGACGAGTGATGGGTTGATTACATAACCTGCAGCAGCCGGAGCTGAAGCATCATTGTTCCCGGAGGAGGCTGAGTGTGAGCGTGAAATAACTGAAATAATGAAATAAAAAGATGCATCTGTGGACTTCACAACTAAAATAGCTCAGAAACCATTTTCAGGTTTTCTTTTTCCACAGAGTGCCATCAGGTTGTCAAGTCAGTCCTACAGAGCATTATGGCTTATTTCAGGACTTTCGGTTGCTGCAGCCAGTGGAGCAACTGTAGACCTACCACTGAGTGTGAACATTTATGACCATGTATGGCCACATCAGCTCATCACACGATCTACTATATCAATTTCAATGACAGGAAAAATGACTTGAGTCCCCGTCCTCCTCTCAGTTTCAAGCACCTCTGCAGTGTTAATTCTGCAGTGAAAACACACTGATACCAAATGTGGTACCGCACCATCTGTCAGTCTTTTACCAGCAAAATGTGGCAAAATGTGTCCTTTTGCTGGCCCATGTCCACTGCACTGTGTTCACTGATCTGTTCAGAATTTCATGTCAGAGCTGGATAAGGACAGTGAGCTGATTATATAAAAACAATACAATCCACACTGTGCTGCATAACCTCAGGACGAATACTGATTGAAACTGGAATACAATCAAGTTTCTTTGCTCCCACTGGAGCCCATTAGGATCACTCTAGTCGCTCAATTGCTGCCTCTGTGTTTCAGATTCAGGTTCTCCTGGGTGATCTGATCTCAAATAGTTTGAAAATTTGCAACTGATGGACTGACACCTTTTGAATAAGCATGGAAGAGGAGGATCCTAAGCTAACAGAGCTCTGGTAGCTAACTTCGTGCAATCCCATTATACAACACTTAGAACCAAAACAATGCCATTTTGGCAGGAAACCACACTCTTCAAATCCATATACCTGTGATGGACTGCCAACCTGTCCAGGGTGTACCCCGCTTCTCGCCCTGTCATGTCAGCTGGAGTTAGGCACCAGCGCCCCTTGTGACCCTCAGTGGAGGATAAAGCGGTAGAAAATGAGTGAGTGTCTCTCTTCGCCACTGATGTGTGATTCCACGAAGAACGATGAGTGAGTAATGTTAAGCAAGAGAGAGCAAATGACGTGATCCCTGGGAAATGAAAATTCCCACATAATTCCAGATGAAAAAGACTGGTGTGTCCAAGATTGCAAGGACAATCACTTGTCCAGATGCAGAGCTTTCTGCAAATCAATAAAAGTAGAGGCCATGAACGAAGATCATAAGCTGTTCCAGCAATTCAGTCCTTGATTTTAAGAGAAATGGTGAAGGAAAGTCCTTGAAAAGTATTTGAATTTGATATTAATCAAGCTGTGGGAACCCTGTTAATATACTACCCACATATACGTTTTTTATTAGTGTAAAACAACTTATATATCTACATAATGCCTTTAATGAAGGCCATCATTTTGTTCCACCACTATGCAAACAAAGAAGAACCCCTGTCGTTCCCTGATGTGCTTTGTAACAATCTGTGGTTTCACCTTTAGATATCACCAATTTTTATAAAAATTTTAAAATATATACCCGTTGGTATATATTTAAAAAAAACTCTTATTCTTTATTTATTGAATCAAACAGTGGGCCTTAAATGAGCTTCCCCTGTTTCAAAGACCAGCAACCACCACTGGTATCAAATCATTGGGTTGGATATCGACAAAGAAAAAAGTAAAACATGTCCATGGAGTTCTTATTATGACACAATACAAGCTAGGGATGGGCAGGAATATATTATATTATTATTAATGTGACTCTTTGGAATTATATTCAAAAGATGCAAAACTGAAGTAAGCATGAAAATAAAACATCCGGTTTACTTTTCAGAATAAAACCTCATGTGTTGACACCACGTTGTATTTCAATTAAAGGTCACATAGAATGGTCTTTTTGAACCAAAAATCCAGATTACTGATGTCTACTTAGATAAAATTAAATAATATTTATGGTCAAAAACCTCTTAGTCTCTTCAGATTAAGCCAGATTATTGCTGCTCTCTGCCAGCCTCTGAACAGGCGCTCTGTTTCTGAGCTAATGCCCGCCCCCCAGAACTCTGAGTCTCTTGTGATTGGCCGGCTACCAATTGCATTCTCACTCACTTGTGATTGGCCAGCTACCAGCTGACTGACTGCTCCACGGTGCTTCTTCTTCTTCAGGTTGAATGTTCAGGCCCATGACCGGGAGTAGCTGTTGGGGGAGGGTTCGTTGCAGGGCAAACGTGCTTGTTACGTAACTAAACTCGACTTTTCAAAACCGCTTGCTTAAGCTCAGGTAAACAGAGAAGCCCTTCTTTCTCAGAAGTGGCTGAAGTGTTTATTGTGACACTTTAGTGATGTTTAGATATGGGAAGGACACGCGGACACACCAAAAAACATCATTTGATTTTCCAGTGAATGTCCTCTTTAACTACATCATAGCATTCTCATATTTCTTTGGTCCATAGAAATACTGCTCCGTATGTTGTGTTTACCACATATACAGTGCATTTCCATGCGAGACGTACCGTGAGAAAACCTAGTGTCACAAATCCAGCTGTCCAGCCATGCTTAGGTGGATAGACATGAGATGCAGTGTACAGTGTACATTGGGAGAGCTTTGTGGATTAGAGCACAGCGCATCTATTCCGCAATGCAACTGTTCTGCAATTGGTATAATTGGGGTTAGGCTGTGAAGCCTGCATTTCTTTTAGTAGCTCTTTTAATAGCTGGAGTTTAGAATATTTAAATATTGGGAAAAATATTATCCGATACAATACAATACTTGCATGGTGTATTTACCAATGTCTTGCTATTGCTGCATATTTAAAACAGTGACAGTACAATAATAATGAATAACAGAAATGGCAGGGACAAAAAAGTTGACTGGTGCCACTGATCAAAAGTAAAAGCAATTAGTCTTGAGAGAAAACAGCAGTTTGACTTGCATGAATGAACATGTCACACTTTGCTGCTGTTGCTGATAGAAGTGGAGCAAGTTTAACAACTTCATGTGAAGTTTGTGACTTAATGCAGCACTTTCTTTCTTTTATATCAGTCTCTGAGGAGGTAAGAGATGATTAATGAGGTAAGAATGGCGATCAAACACACAAGAAGGAACAAGGTATGGATTGTAATTCTATTTGTTAAGACTTTAACTCTATTATAACTACTACTGACTACAACTACTATATGGGCCTGGATCTGCGATATTATAATCAACTGAGCTTCAGTTCAACCTTCATCTTCTTTCAGCTTCTCCCTTTTGAGTTTCCATTCAATAATTACTGTAAGTGTTATGGGGCTTTACCATGTGACAGCCTCTCTCTATTTCAATGCAAAGATAGTGTATGATTTGTCTCCATGTATGTATTAAAATGTTTTAAATTTTCACAGAGCACATAAATAAATTGCAGCCTTTGTAATTGTTTTAACTGGAATGTTTCAAAGCCCAGTTTATGTCAGTGTTATAGCTGTACTATGGGCTGTCTTTATGTTGGTCTGACCTGTCAAGGGGCTGTAAATCTGATTTGGCCCCTAGCTATTATCTGGTACTTTGCATTACATCATGACATTTATATTTTAACTGAACACTGTCCCTTTTATATACATAAATACATTAATGAATGATAGAAAAATACACTTAAGAGAAGAGCTGACTTCCTGCTCCATTAAAGAACAAGTGTTTTATCTATTTATTAAAATAACAACATGACTGTTGTACAGCCAACAATCAGTGTCCTGCTGCACAAGCTTTAACTACTGACAGATCAAAGTGCAGAGTCTGCTCTGTGACACTGAACAACTGCTCTTTAGTGTTGTGCATGGTAAACTTTGACTGATCTGCTGTTGAAAACTCCCTTTCAACATCTATAAGAAGAGAAGACATGTCATGGAAGACATGTCACTGAGAGAAAACCATGTTGACTGCTGGCTGTGTTGCTTTTCTTTTAGGTTCTGTGTCTAGATACCAGGAAGCACACATGACACTTAGGGTTCTAATTTTGTGGCAGAGCGTAGCACAGCCTGCGCAATGATAATTTCATCAGGCGCAACACCTTAGCGAATTTGGCAATTTGGTAGACCGAGGTGCACCGAGATGGGTGTGTCGGCGCAAGAGGGGGATCTATATCGACTGTCCCGTCACATCTGATGTCAGTATGGAATTCAATTGACGCAACTGAAACTGTGATGCAAACTAACGACTTCACATCTCCCTCAGCCAACCACCAACAGTCTCAGCATCAGATAGTGAGGATATATTCGGCTTTCCTCATCTCATGAAATTCAGTGCATTCTATGTGGCAGGGACAGCAGCAGAGCGCAGGGGAGAGGAGAAACCACCTGGCTGCACAGCTCTGTCCTTAAATGATTCCGTTTATACATTTTTGGCCACAATTAATCATGAAACAAATGGTGTTAACATCAGTTTTATTGATTTATTGAACTAGTCTCCCTCTTTCTCTTCCTCGTTGTGCACAGGGACGCGCTCCTGGTTGGATCCAGAAGAGGGTTAATCAAACATGTTCACATCTTACATACCAAAATGATCATATTTCAATTGGGCAAGACAAGTTCATTTCACATGCAAACACTAGTGACAAGGGCCAGACCACGAGCTTGGCAATGCATCCTTTATGCACAGGTGTTTCTGATTTCATCCCGTTAGACACGGTATTTGTTTATGTTGTGATCTGTGCACACTACTCATTTTTATTACACTGGCTTTAAATATAGGTTTCTAAACATGAGTGTCTTTATTAGTGGAAAAATATGATTACTTTACTCTTAATGCCAACCTCAATACCACCAAAACTAGCAAACTATGCCTGGACGTATGCCCTTGGCATGGTGCACCTGCACTGCGCCTGTGCCTGGTCTATGAAATTAGACCCCTTAGTAACAGCTCTGAACCTTCACTCAGGCTCTATTGTAAATCCCATAATGAACCACTGAAAACAATGGAGCTGTCTGTTAGTCACCACAAACAGCCTTAAAAGCTACGATGAGTTTGATTACGGCCTTGTTGTATTTACACACACACACACACTTGTTTTCATGACTTCAGAGGACATTATATTGACTTCCATTCTTTTTTCTGGAGACTTACTCTTATCTTAACCATAATTACTAGTGCCCTAACCCTAACCTTAACCTAACCCTAACCTCAGCCTAAAATGGAGTCATTTACGTTATGGGGGCTTGATTTTTTTTTTTGTCCCCATAAGGAAGACAAGTCCCCATAATGTGAGTGTGGAGACAGATTTAGGTCCCCACAACATAAGGAATACCAGATACACACACACACATGCACCCACATACATACACACGTGTACAGCTATTCTTTGTTGAAGAAAATTACTAAAAGTTCTTGTTCAAAAAAGTCAGTAGTGGTATGTCATTGAACATATCTGTGAGTACACTGTTCCAGAAAAGGTCTGAAACACTGGACTGACCCAGAGTAGAAGGCATTGAGGCATTTAATTTAGTAACATCAAAGCAGTAATTGACAAAGGAAACAAAGGCTAGGAAGGGAGGCACACACAAGGAAATTGCGTTCTCTGTACATCCACAGCTCATACTTTCATTGACAATCTTGTGGACAGTCTTGTGGATAATGCAGATGGTGTTGCCCCTCTGAAAAAGAGTGATGAATCAGAGGAGAGTAGCAACATGGTTTAACTCCATACTTGCGCTTTTAAACGGGCTTTACGTAGATTAGAAAGAAAATGGCGTTCCACTAATCTAGAAGAATTTCATGTTGCCTGGAAAGATGGTCTTGTATCTTATAAAAAAGCCCTTCATAAAGCTAGAGCAGCCTATTATTCTTCATTAATTGAAGAAAACAAGAATAATCCAAAGTTTCTGTTCAGCACTGTAGCCAGGCTGACACAGAGTCACTGCTCTACTGAGCCGTCTATTCCCTTAACACTGAGCAGTGACCACTTCATGAATTTCTTTGTCAGTATAATAACATCAATAATAGAAAAAATTGACCAGCTCCTCTCTCCTAGTGGTAATGTCACCTTTTACCACAAGAACCTTAGAAGCACCAGATATACAGTTACGCAGTTTCTCCCTATAGATCTCCCAGAATTAACATCACTAGTATCCTCATCAAATCTGTCAACCTGTCAGTTAGATCCCATCCCCACCAAACTGTTCTAAAAATGTTCTTCCATTAAGTAATCGCTCCATATTAAATCAAATTAATATTAACTGGATATTTACCCCAAGTTTTTAAAGTTGCAGTTATTAAGCCCCTTCTTAAAAAAGCTACCCTCGACCCAGATGTTTTAGCCAATTATCGCCCAATATCAAACCTTCCTTTTATTTCTAAAATACTAGAAAAGGCAGTTGCGAATCAGTTATGTGAATATCTACATAATAACAGGCTGTTTGAAGATTTCCAGTCAGGACTTAGATTACACCATAGCACAGAAACAGCCCTAGTTAAAGTTACCAACGACCTCCTCTTGGCCTCAGATAATGGTCTGGTCTCTATACTTGTCCTGTTAGATCTTAGTGCTGCATTTGACACCATTGATCATAAAATTCTACTGCAGAGACTGGAGCAGACTTTGGGGATCTCAGGTACTGCCCTCTGCTGGTTTCAATCATACTTATCTGATAGATTCCAGTTTGTACGTTTGTATGTTAATGATAATGACGCATTGCAGACAAAAGTTAATTATGGAGTTCCACAGGGCTCAGTTCTTGGGCCTATACTTTTTACCTTATATATGCTTCCTTTAGGGAACATTATTAGAAAGCACAACATACATAGAGACATTAACATGAAAAAAAAAGCAGCGCATGTTGGTGGCGGCCATCTATGAATCCAAACTTCTGAGTTGGAAATCTGAATTCAGGGAATACAACATGACCGCAGATATCGTGAGTGTGTACTCCAAATGCAATGCAGCAAAAATCCCTGCTGTACTGAGAATAGAGTTCATCAATACAACAATGTAAGGAAGAGCAGGAACAGGACTGTCTGACCAGTTACCTTAGAAACAATGATATTAATAATCAGTGTTGGGGATGACACAGTGTCAAGGCCCATATTTGTTCAACATAAAATATTTTTTAAATGCAATGGCCTGATCTTTGACGATTTTTTTTTTTTTGTCATTAGCATCTTAATTTGGAGCTTTTTGTTTTCACTTGTGCAAGTTGATCCATAATTGTTACTGGCACATTGAAATTAATAATCTTTTAACATGATTATTGAGCAGTGGTGCTTAATAATCTAGCAGTGGTAGCACACTGCTTTTAAATGAATGTTGGTAATTGGTAACTGATAATAACAGCAGCCAGGCTAGTAGCACCTTAATAATAATAAGTAGTAATTAAAGTGAAGATAGCTTGAATATCCATTAAAGAATAAAAGAAAGGATGAACTGGAATAACAAAAAAACTTTTCATTTTAATGCGTGTAAGGCATGTTCCGCCTCAAGTCTTCTAATATTGTGTCTTTGCCAATAGTAATTTGGAATCTATACTTAAACAAACTGCCTATATGGCCAACATATTAAAATACCAGGCTAAAGTTTATCTAGCACACCTTGAGTTTATGAGCTTTTTATTACTGTAGGTAAAGGTTAACAGATTTAAGGTCTGTATTGTTATAAATGAAGTTATATAATAGATGATATTGGCGTTTGACTGATAGTGAATATTTAAAGGCAGGTTGAATAATGATTGTTCGAAGCATGAAAAAGCTGGTATTCATGACAGTTTTAAAGGTCACATAGAATGGTCTTTTTGAACAAAAAAATTGAGATTACTGATGTCTACTTAGAAAAATTAAATAATAAAATAATAAAATAGGTTTTTAATAGGTTTTTTTTTATGTTCAAAAACCTCATAGTCTCTTCATATTAAGCCAGTTTATTGCTGCTCTCTGACAGTGTGATGTAGTGATGTTTAGATACAGGAAGGACACGGGGACACACCAAAAAACATCAGCAATTTGATTTTCCAGTGAATGACCTCATTAAAATAATGCAAAACTGAACAATATTTTATCAATGAAAATTTTCATAAAAATTCCATGCTTCTGTGCATCTTTTGTCCAACATTGCTAGCAAATAAACCACAGTGTGTCCCTATAACGAAAGTACATTTTGGTTCATTCCTCCTGTTGACTTGTTCCCTTTTACTCTTGTGTTCACTCTTGTCTCTCTTTTCCTCTGTCACTTCATCCCATTCTGAGTATAACCTACTTGACAAGCATGTCAGTGCTTATCAGGGACCAATCACTGAACAATAGTTATTCACTTCAGTCACACACACACACACACACACACACACACACACACACACACACGCACACACACACACACTGGTTTCCATGACTTCAGAGGACATTACATTGACTTCCATTCATTTCCTGCAGACTTACTCTAACTTTAACCATAATTACTAGTGCCCTAACCCTAACCCTGACCCTAACCTTAACCTAACCCTAACCTTAGGCTAACTTTAACACACCTTCACCTTAAAATAGTCATATGAATGAATGTATGTTTATTTTCACCATCATAATAATAAAAAAAAAAACAAATCAAAAAAACAACACATAAAATAACAATACAACAAACAAAGAATATTGTCCAAAAAGGAGTAGGATGAAGTGCATGTTAATCCAGTGAAACACTGTTTCACCGGTTTCATTCAAATACCATTTTACATCACAGTTTTGCAGATCACTGAATACAGCTTGAACCAGTTAAAACACTTAAACCCCCTTGAGAATGACCTGGTATTAACATCGGTCCTGACTGATCTAATCATATCCAGATCGCACTGAGGCCCCGTCCACAATCAACACAAACAAACATAGAGCTTTTTCTTTTAAAAATCGTTTCTGTAAGCAGGCTGGCAACAGTTGCCGGTAATGGGTGCAAAAAGCGGAGAACCCAATTGCAGTTTTTTAAAAACTAAGAGTCTTTGTTTAATAAGGCGAGTTAACAAAAGGTAAAGAGGTTAAACATAAAAAGGAAAGAAAACAACATGGAGCAAAAATACACGAAATACCTGTAGACCAGGAATATGTGAAAACCAGAGCATCAATAAAAAAAACAGAAACAGACGAGATGTGACCTGAACAAACACAAAAGAAATGGGTGATCAGGGTAGGGAAGACAGGAAAGGATGCAAAAGTGGGCAAGGTAAAACACACAAGGAAAAACTTTCAAATAAAACAGGAAACAAGGAACTGAAAACCAGGCGGAGACAACCTGGGGTAAAGAAAACTGAACGAAAAGTCTAAATGAAATAGTTGTTCAGTCAAAGAACCTGGAAGATCCAAGGGTCATGTCAGTCTCCTGATTTTCTGACTAACTTTCTCAAGCCTCCAGGGATAATTTAGCTAATTTGGACTCATGAAATAATTCAGACATGAAGATGGCTTGTAAACATCCTCCAGTATGTACTTTCTGCACTTCTGACTGCATCTCTCATACTGACTCAAGGGTTGTGTGTCTGCACTTAGAAGACAGACGCGCAACAGATAGTTACTGAAAATACAAGTGAATAAAAAAGTAATAGCTGCAAAAACACACAACACAGCAAGCAAAAAGAATAGAATACACAGCACAACCTAATGTACGTTTGCACTGCAGCACTGTTTGTTTGGTTTTGTCATATTTTTTTGGCTTATTAATAGGACTGGCCTCATGAGTCAGTTTGATTATGACAATTCAACCTGTCTGTTTTTTTTAATCAGTCAGTATGAGCAGTCAAATATGAACATAAATACAGGTATGTACCAATACAAATTAATTTTTAAAGTTACATCCCCAAAATACAAAATGGTTTGTCACTGCATTGATGCAAAATAGTCCATATTCACATTGTGATGCATCTTAAAAAATTATTATTTACAACACTTGTAACGTTTAAAGTCACAGTCACATGGTAAGAGCTTATTGTCCCCACCCGCCCCTGCGCTGCTGCTGTATACACACAAACGTTCCCTCAATCAGGGCTGACAGTACTGCTTGACACGAGTCTTTTTTCAGATGAAAACTAAAAATCACATCGGCTTTTTTTCAAGTGGTGAGAATTGGATATGACTCCACGGCTTGTGTTTGCCAGTTTTGAAAACAAGTCCCATGGCCAGGGGAGTGGAAGGGAGGGGGAATATTAGAGTTTTACAATAGTGAGGATCAAGCAGCATACAGTGAGTGGAAGAATGTTTACAGTGGTGTTGTAAAAATATAGAGAAAAAGGCAAAGCAGCCATTTTTCTTCATTCACAGTTATCACAATGAAAGAATTTCCCCACAATTAACTTATAATAACTTGTAAGTGCTTTTTATCACTGCAAGCAATAATATCTTATATTGTTCCATCACTAGAGTGGTGCAGGATACACATGCAAGATGCAGTAATGTTTTTTTTTTTTATTAACCTGTCCAGTACCTAGGACATGTAGTCCCATTGACTGCATGCCTTGTGGTGTTGAACAGATTTGCTGTGCACAGGTAGAGCCTGTGATACTTATCCTATAAATTCTATTCTGTTTTATTTATTTTCTGACTGTGTGATGTTGGGTAACTGGACCAGACAGGGGGATGGGGAGTGGACAGACCAGGAGAAGAGAAGTGAATGGGAAAGAGAGAAAGAGAGAGACGAACAACAATACCAGAGAAAGTACATGTACAGGTTAACAACATGATACAGTAACAGTAACAACACTGACACATTTCTACAGTTATCATTGATAACCACATGAAGAAACGGTGACTGAGCCTACGACGACTGTATCAGTTGTGTAACAGAGTGTGAGCGTGTGTTTGTGTGTGAACACACATACCTGTGTATTTGTGTAGGGGTTGTCATTTGCATGTCTACAATGCAATAAACAAGAGGGAGAGCAGCTGACCATCAGGAGAGATGATGGAGGGTGAACCCACCATGTAGCAGCCCCACCCTTCAACCTCCCCAAGGCCCTGAATGTGTGTGGGAGGATGACCAAGCCTGCACTCATGTTTTTGTTAGTTACTCAGAATTCCACACTGGGGTGACCAAAGTGCTGCAGTGGATCTTTATTGAAGCTTATCTGAGATCTTGTCTCATTAAACATCTGTTTGAGCCACCCTACACTGACCTGCACACTGACCTACACACTGACCTGCACACTGACCCTACACTGACCTGCACACTGACCTGCACACTGACCCTACACTGACCTGCACACTGACCTGCATCATTAGTAACAGCCTGAGCTCAATGGGCTTCATGTGGGTGAATGAAGTTCACCACAGACACCACTAACTTTCACACATATGAAAGGATTATAATGGTGGTTGATGTCACCACAGTGGTTCATCACAGGTAACTGTGTCACTTTAACACAATTTGATGTATCTTGTTTCAGCAAAGTTATAGGTGTGTGGGTGGGTTAAGCCTTTGGTTGTGTGTGTGTGTGTGTGTGCGTGCGTGCATGTGTGTGTGTGTGTGTGTGTGCGTGTGTGTTTGTGCGTGCATGTGTGTGTGCCCTGGAGCCACTTTTATTATTGAGTGATTGAGATGGAGCAATGCCCTGGATCTGATCGTCTTTATATAGATGCTCCTCTTCTCTTCCTGCACTTGACCCACATATACACACAGGTTTGTACAGCTATTCTTGTTAGGAATCTACTGATTTATATTAATTTGGACAGCCTTATCCCTACACTAGAAGGGCTGGGCAATACGAGAAAAAAATCTTATCATAATATACCTTTCTGTATCATTATATTGTATCAAATATCAATATGTGTCACAATATAGATTGAATCAGTATTTCTGTAAATAATATGTGGATGTTTTTAGTTTATATCCCGATAAAGGAGATATATGTGGATATAAAGCTGCACACAGGTTGTTTCTCTGGACTCATGAGATGCTTTCTTTTGAGATGTTTGTGCTTCTTAAAGGTGAGTGACAATACACTGTAAATACACTCTAAAATAAAATATAATCTAGTGTTTATGATCTGAATTACACGATCTTAAAATACAGCTGTTATTACCTTTTATTTCAGTTAATACCTGCTTTATTTCTTTGGCTTTTTAATATTGAATGTTATATTAATATCATGACTATAAATGTGGTCAAATTCTGATAAAAATGCAAATTATTAGGCTGAAAATGAAATAAGTCACTTTTTTCATTTAATTTTGTCCATGTATCTTTTTAATCAAATCATGTTATTTAATTTATAACATTCAAGTTTATTTGATAATCAAATTATTCATCCTTTACTCAGAAAAGAATTCACCTTCAACTTTGACCCACAACCTCTGCTGTAGGTTGTCGGTTGAAGCCTCCAGGGGGCAGCATTTCTCAACTCTTACCATCAGTGGGCAGACAGTGGGGAATTAGAGAGGAGCCTCAGGTGGGGAAGAGATGGACATCATTGTAAAGAGCAAAAATAATGTGACTTACATTATTTAGATATCATGTAAACTTCCTCTTCAAATTAAAGATCCCAATTAAACATACTTTTTAAATGAACTCCCATGACTCCTGAGGTAATTATGACAGCTTGATTTTCAGTGACACAGGAAACATTAGCAGTTTTTTAGACATGAACTCTGGCTAATGACCGCAGACTTGTGTGGGTGAGATGTGCTCACTGCTCACAGCAGCAGGAGAATCTCTAGTGGAGGTCTCAAACTTGTGACCCTTATGGCCCCCAATAAATATTATGTGGCTCAATCATTTAATATCAAGCTCTTAGTTCTGTCTGTTCTAGTTATTCAATTCTTTTTGCATATTTTTTCATCTTGAACTTTGGGAATTATCATAAATTTGATATCATAATGGAATATTCTCACTCACTCACTCACTCACTCACTCACTCACTCACTCACTCACTCACTCACTCACTCACTCACTCACTCACTCACTCACTCACTCACTCATCTTCTACTGCTATATCCTCCACATGAGGGTCGCGGGGGGCACTGGTGTCTAATCCAAGCTCTAAGATCTAAGCTCATATTGCCCACCCCTATTGAAAAATCCCCCCCCCCCCAAAAAAAAAGTCCAAGTTTGAATTTTTTTAGAAAACCCCCCCCCCCCCCCCAAATAAGTCCAAGTTTGAATTTTTCTTCTTTTCACTTGATAAGCTTCCTCCTGAGCAGACTAGAGACTAATTGACACGTGGGTCATGTAAGATCGAGGACCCAGATCTAGAGGGCCAAGTCTGGGATGAATGTGTCTGTTCATTCACTTGCTGTGGAGTATCTCCTGTTGTGCTCTCTTATAAGTTTACTGGGCCTTTATCCTTAAATTAGAAAAGGATACTGACCAGAGAATTTTTGTTGAAAGCCCACAGTGAAATTTGTGGGCTTCGGTGCATGTCTGAAAGCAGCTATTATGATGCCTGTGATGTTTATTGTTTGGGATAATGAGAGTCCAGAGCATCTGGCCTTGTTGTTTTGAAGGGGTTAGGGTGTAAAGTTTAAAATGTCTGCTCTAAGACTTTACTTTGATTGCACTGACTTCATGGTTTTAAAGCGGTTTCCTCTTTGTGTTTTTCAGATTTTTTCAGCCGCAGTCCTGAAAATGGGCAATCAGAATAATATGAGACGACCAGAGGCCTTAAAGGGAAACTCCCCTTTATTACACCTGTGCACTCAATAAGGACATGATGACTACAGCTTTTAAAGTGGTAATGCAGCATTTTAGGGCAGTGTTCAACTGTACAAGAGGATGGATTGCAACCCCATGGCATATTAAAGAAAAATCAAGAGCCCAAAAGAGCTGAGGTCATTGTTCTGTCACAACTTGGCTCAGAGATGAGTGTGTTAGGGGCCAGGGAGAGTTTCCAAGCCAGACACAATGGTGGATCCAGCATGAGTCTCCCTCTTCACAGAGCTGGAGATGTCAACGGGAATTCTTTCTCAGTTTCCTCTTCCTCACCATCCTCCTCTTCCTCCTTCTGCTTGGGGGAGTCATCCCCAGAGTCACTGCGCAGTCTGACCAGCCCGAGCGGGGGACAGACCGACAGCCCACTGGACTACGATATGTTTGAGGTCACCCTGACAACAACAGTGCTCACCAAAACGACAGACGTTGTCATTTCAAAATGGGTGCCAAAGGAGGACGGTGAAGTAAACGACAGTGATAATGCCTTGGAGGGAAAGATTCAAATGGCAAAGGAGCTGTCAGAATCTAACGACAACTCTGTGTCCATTTACCTGGACGCTAGCAGTGGTGATTACAGCCAGAATGCCTGGGAGGATAATGACAACCTGACTGTTGCCCTGTCTCTGTCAACAAACAGTTGTAGTTGTGGCATTAAAAACGACCTCAGCAGTGGGAGTGGAAGAAGGCGTGACTCCTTCACTCAAGACTCAGATGCAACAGAAGTCCATGTTGATGATGATGAGGAAGAGGAAGAGGAGACTTTGTTTCAGTCAGTGAGCTCTGAGCCAGGTGCACAGAGAAGCAGCTCAACAACGATTCCAAGTGGCTGTCCTCCAGATCTACTGATGGACAACAAATCATCTTCTTGTACTCAAGATTCTAAAGAGCTTGCATCTCCTGAGGAATCTAAAAAATGTGCGGTGATTTTTAAACCCTCCCGACCCAACAGCAGTCTTCCTGGCAGAGCAGTAAAAACCAAACCAACCACTGCTCCGTCATCTACTCAAAAGGCCACAGCCACCGCAGGCATCAGGCCCTCCAGCATGGAGCCAAAGAGAGTCTCCAAACCAGATCTAAAAAATGTCAAGGCTAAAGTGGGGTCACGACCTTCTATAACCCCTGTTAAAGCATCCAACCAGGTACTGTACTGTTTCATAGACCACATCCACACTACTACGTTTTTATGTTTTAAAAACCGTCCACTCTGCTCTTGTTATGCCTGCAGTTCACATTATCTCTGTGTTTTAAAGACCACAAAAATGGAGAGGTGAGTTTGAAACCTGTAGGACCGTGTTTTCCTCTGAACAGACACAAATATAGCATATATATAGAATGTTATATAATATAACATTCATGACAACATTAAAATGGTGCAAAACTGAACAATATTTTATCAATGACTGCACTTATAAAAAAAAGAGAAATTAAGTGTACTTAATGACCTAATGACTACCTACTTAGTAACACATCTGTACACCACAAGGTGGCAGCAGCAGCAAGTGTTCATTAATGGACTGTTTGTTTGATGGGGTGATGAAATTTGGTTCCTTGAATAGCTCATCAGCATTTGGTCAGTGAACTACATGTGTTTAAGTACTTTTTTAAATTGAATTCTAAACTGTACAGGGAGCCAGTGTAGAGAAGCTAACACTGGACTGATGTGGTCTCTCTTACTAGTTCCTGTCAGAACTCATCAGAACTCATGCTGCAGTATTTAGAATAACCGACCTAATAGAACATCCAGATAGTACTGAGTTACAATAATCTAATCTTGATGTAACAAAAGCATGAACTAGTTTTTTGGGCTCTTTTAAGGATAAAATGTTTCTAATTTTCATAATGTTCCGCAGGTGGAAGAAGGCTGTTCTGGAAATGTGTTTTATATGTGAATCAAATGATATATCCTGGTCAAAAATAACACCAAGGTTCCTTACAGTGGAACTGGATACCATGGTGATGTCATCTAAAGTGACAATATGGTCAGAAAGTTTGTCTCTGAGGTGTTTAGGGCCGAGTATGATAACCTGTTTTGTCTGAGTTTAGAAGTAGGAAGTTACAGGTCATCCAGGACTTAATGTCTTTAAGACATTCCTGGAGTTGAACAACCTGATTTATTTCTTCCGGCCTCATTAATAAATAAAGTTGTGTATCATCTGCTTAACAATGAAAGTGTATGTGTTTTCTAATAATGTTTCCTAATGGAAGCATATATAAGGTAAAAAGTATAGGCCCAAGAACTGAGCCCTGTGGAACTCCATAATTAACTTTTGTCTGCAATGAGTCATTATCATTAACATACAATCTGGAATCTATCAGATAAGTATGACTGAAACCAGCAGAGGGCAGAACCTGAGATCCCCAAAGTCTGCTCCAGTCTCTGCAGTAGAATTTTATGATCAATGGTGTCAAATGCAGCACTAAGATCTAACAGGACAAGTATAGAGACCAGACCATTATCTGAGGCCAAGAGGAGGTCGTTGGTAACTTTAACTAGTGCTGTTTCTGTGCTATGGTGTAATCTAAATCCTGACTGTAAATCTTCAAACAGCCTGTTACTATGCAGATATTCACATAACTGATTCACAACTGCCTTTTCTAGTATTTTAGAAATGAAAGGAAGATTAGATGGGTTGACTATTCTCATTCTGAAGTGAAGGAGAAGAGGTGGGTCTCTAAAAGCAATTCAGTTGGTTTTGTGGCAGGGGCAGTTCAGCCATCGGCAACTATCAGAGCCAGGGTCCACTGATAATGATAGGCTGTAAAATGTCCCAGCAGAGCTGATTCATGTGCTGAAGCAATTAAACTACTGACCTGAGTTGCAAGTTTCACCCCATGATTGTTAAAAAGAAAGACATTTTCACCCTTGTGTCTAATTAGTACAATTTTTGGAAACAAAACAACAACAGTGCAGAACTCACTTCCTGTTTACACTGATAAGCACATGCCCAGTGTACCGTTGGTTCCCTGAGCAAATAAGCTTGTTTGGACACACTTTATTTTTAAAAATGCTGTTTTCAAAATAAAAAAAACAGTATGGATGGAGTCCAAACTGGTGTGTATTAGGTCCTGTTTACCTGTTTTCTTTCTAACAGCTGAATTTTCTTCTTAAGCAGATCAAATCGGCTCCAGCCCCTGGAAAGAAAGTTGTTTCCAGGAAGGAGGAAGTGCAGACTGGGGATGGGGCTAAATGTCAGAGGTCATCTCCTGATGTGGCTGTGGTGCAGAGACTCAGCAGAGGGAAGATGAGGAACCTCAAAACTGACCACAAAGAAACCGCCACTGATTGTACTGTGCCAGAGAAGGAGAGTGCAGCTGTCAGTCCTTCATCTGAATCTCTGGGGTGTGAAGTGTGTGAGGATGTTCCTGTGGTCACTTCCACGAAAGCTGCCCAGGAAGTGCCTGATAAACACTGGACAGCTGAGAGTGTGGAGGTGCACACAGGCACAGGCGCAGGTGTGAAGGACCGAGTGGAAGCAACAGGAGAGGTTGTAATGTCAGAGGCGAATGTGGACAAACCAAAGAGTCACGCCAGGGTGAGAACTGTTTGAATATTCTCGCATATTCTCTCTTTCGTTGTTGCGTTCTTTGTCCAGAAAGTTCATAATCCTTTCAGTCATGTGTACATGCCTCCAAGTCCATGCATACAACGTTCGTATGGTTTGATGTGAGCTGTCCCTTTATATTCAAAATTTTCCATTTGAACTTGGTGGGAGAAGTTAAAATTTAAACCTTAAAAACTTGTTCAATTTAAAAACATACAGCCTAGAAGCACATTAGACCTGAAGTAATTACCGTGTGGTCCAGCAGAGGGCTCTGTGAAAATGGAGGACAAAAAGACAAGCTAAACTGACAGTTACAGACAACAAACACATTAAAATCTTAAGAAAGATAGATGGATACTGATACTGTAGTTAGATAGATAGATGTATGTATAATTCAGTCATTAACTAAAATACAGTAATCTTTAATTTTTTGATGCCCCAAGTTGAGCTGTTGTGGTTCGGTGTTGTTCCTTCCTCCGCTGTATATGATTCACATGTACAGTGTGTTTTAAATGAGGGAGTGGTGTGTGTGTGTGTGTACACAGTGTGCTTTTAAAGATGCAGGAGCCAGTGACAGGTTTGAAACCTGCCCCAGCATTTTTCCCTGCAGGCAGCCTCAGGGTTTGTCTCACAGCATAGGGTGTGTTTTCAGACAGGTCTCTCACACACACGCACACAGTAACATTTGTAACATGTTACTATTGTGTAGCAGTTTGTTCCAGTTGTTGTGAAGTCAGTTATGAAAGACTCCGCCCAAATGGACATGAGTGTTACTATTATGGTCCGTCTCATTTTTGTACGTGAATTTTGTCGCTAGTGTTGAAATAGTGACCTTTCTACGAAACCAACACGTAACTGCAGCTGATTGTAACTCTTTACCACCAAAATAAGCAGGTGTATGTACACCCAGGTAAACCTGCTTTATCACTGCCAGTGGATTAGTATGTCAATTTTTTCCTCCACTGAGTTCCATCCTATGTCACGAATGCACTGTGAACAACCATGTGCAAGATACAAGACCAGAAAGCACCTATAATATCACACCGTCCCTGGCAGACTGTCACTTGTGTCACTAGTGCTATGTATTTGTTGTGTTTCCTCCGTACCTCCATCAGCATCCACAAAAGCTGAACACTGCTATAATAAGAAAAAGGGAAAGTCATGTGCAGCTGATCAACTTAGTCAACATTGTGTGAACACATCTGACAAGTTTGACTTTTTTATATTAAAAAAAAAATGGGGTGAATGGCACCCCGGTCAAAGCCTGAGTGGGTCCACATTGCCTGCACCGGCACCATGACAACACAGAAAGAACGAGCGTCAAAGTTACGGCGACATAGATCTTAAATCAGTTGTAAAAGACAATATTGTTTTCCAACCCTAGGGGGACCCCGTTCGTCTGTATCTCATTTCACCATACTGAGTTAAGAGTTGGGCCCAGCTTTGCAGCCAGTTCTAGCTCAGCATATGAATGACAACAAACTTAACCCCATGTTACTCCTGAAGGCTGTGCCGACAGCATGTGCTACGCATTCACTTTGAGTGAATGGGTGTAAGTGCTGAAGTGGCAAAAACTGTAGTGTAAAGCAGCTTTGAATGGTCATCAAATAAATACAGATCATTTTACATAACTCAAAGTAAGAAATATCTTGACCCCTTGCACTGTAATAATCCTTTTGAAGCTTTCCGCTTTTCCGTTACCATATTCATATGAACAACAAACATGAAACAAGTACAAGAAAAATAGTCCGATCATTTTCACTACCTGCTTCAGGTTGTTCCATAGTTTTACTCCAGCTCCTGAAACAGTGGTATTTGAAGTTAGTTCATACCATTTGCTTGTTCATGCTGTTTCCCCCTAATTTAGAGCAACTTTTGGATACTTAAAGTCAAAGTTTGTTTTAGCTTAGTACATCATTTGTGTAGTTTTTATCTTTAAATGTGTTTTTAGTTTGACCTACAGTGGTTTAGTTTGTTTCTCTGTAACAGTTTTTATGTATAACTCTTCTGATTCTCTTTTGGAAGGATAAAGATCAGATTTGTGTTTGTTTTGTAAGTATATGCCCACATTTCCACACAGCCAGTTGTGCGTTCTCCACCGACCGCTCTGTTAGCAATAATGGCTGAGCAATGATTTGACTTCTTCCTCTGAAAGGCCTGAGACAGATGCCAGAGCTTCATCCACAAACTCACTCCATGTGTGCGGGTGTTTACAGAGGAGGTGGGGGTGGTGAAGACTGAGAGACAGAAAAGAAATTGGCTAGGTCAGAGCTGGGATTCTCTTTGGCAATGTAGAACACAATAGCAACTTTTTACTTTTTTTTCTTTTTTAACCACTCTAGTGGTTGCAGTACACTCCCAATTTTTCCTCCTCCCTCTCTATCCTTCTCTCACTTTTCCTCCCCCTCTGTCTTGCCACACACTCTTTCACTCACTCCTCCTCTTTGCCTCCTCATTGCCTGCCTTCCTTCCTTCCTTCACTCCGGTCACATTTCTGACTCTGAGCGGGGGAATGGCAAACACCATGGTCTCAGTGCGCAGCTCTGAGCTGGGGCCCCTTGCCTGGGACAAAGTCACTAAACGTCAGCTCTTCCTACAGAAAGTCTCCTCCAAGCTGGGGTCCAGTGCCAGGCAGCAGGGAAAAAGCTCCAGAGTGGACAAGGCCTGTGGAACAGTTGCACCTCCAGGCTCAGGGGCTGGACCTCCAGGACAGGGGAGCCCTGGTCCCAGGCAAGCCCAGAATGAAAGCTCTATGTTGGGGGAAGTTGGACAGAGTGCTGGGGCCGGATCTCCATCAAGAGCGAGGCAGAACCAGAGCCAGAGCCAGGGTGAGTTAGCATGTCTCTATGTCTGTCTGACTGTCACCTATTCTTGTAAACATACAACAGCGTCCTGCACATGGGTGCTTGTTGTGTGTGTGTGTGTGTGTGTGTGTGTGTGATGAAACTTTCTGCTTTGTCTCTGCAGTAGACTCAGGAAATGACAGGCCCGACACTGCATAGCTAAGAGTTTAAATGCCTTCCACATACCGCTACACCAATCATATGCATGCAAACACACACAGACACACAGAAACTAATACTGGGTTTTACAGGTCTTATAGCACAGTGTCCAGCTGCTGATGGACAGGCATTCACGTGACTGTGTGTGCATGTGTGTGTACTTGCCCTATTATGACCTATCATACTTTAACATATCAAAATTTTCACAGATTTAAAAAAAATATGTGGCCCACTCTACAGGTTTCAATTTGTTGCTTGCTGCTTAAAAGATAGAATCAGGTTTAGAGTTAAACTTCAGTCAAACAATCACAGTAACAAATCATAAAACATTAAATACAATGATTTGGAAAACAAAGCATAAATATCTACTTCGTTTTTTTTTTTTTTTTCTTGTCAATCATTCAGAGGGATAAGTTTGAGTTTAGTTTGATATAGTTTCTGTTGTGACAGAGGACACAGTATAAATCAATGGTTGGGACCCACAGATTGGTCACCAGAGATGTTTTTGTGGTCCCTACACAAATTTTGCACAAATATTCCCAATATTTTAGTAAACATTTATGTTTATATATTTTTAATGAAAGCAAGTTTATATTACAGGTATGGCTGTAAATTAGTCACATTATCCTCAAATGTGATCTTCATGAGATTTACATTGTAATTTGGGTCAAGGCCGTTTGCCCTCTTTAAAAAGCGTTTGGCAAAACTGGCAAAACAAAATGGCAAAAACTGGTTTAGATTAAAGCTGGTTTTGAGACCTGACATGATGTCGTCTGGCTGAAGTTAGCAGAAAGCTTACCTGAGATAACTTTATAAATTAAAATGACTAATATGTTACATTTAACAATTTTCATGTGGTGAGCAAGTAATACTTTCACTTTTATGTCATGACAATGTTGGTGAGTAATCTGTGGTTAGGTTTAGGCACAAAAAGCATCTGGTCGGAGCCAGGAAAAGCTCATGGTTTGTCTTCATAAAATACAGAGCCTGGACTGATGGACTGTTGCAGCTCAATGTGGTTTTTCTATATTTTATTTCTAACAAAATCATTCCAGAACAACATAAGGTAGGCTAACAATATTGCAAAAAAAAAAAACTCTTTCATACATTTACAATAATTCGTCTGCCTCTGGAACACAACATCCTTTATAAAAATCCGTACCACTTTGTTTGTCTCTTTGTGTGCCCTTCCATTTACAAATTTTTGTGTCAGCTTTGACAGTAACCCTCCGGTTAAACAGGAAACGCCACTTTGACAACAATTAAAACAAAATAAGAGCAGAAAGCAGCTCAGGCTGAATGGTTATGAGAGTCAAGCTTGAGATGGTTTGGTCATGAACAGGTGAGGGATAGTGATAATGTATGAGAAAGGATGTTTGCTGATGGAGCTGCCGGGCCACAGACAACAGTGAAGGTTCATGGGTGTTATTAAGGAAGACACGAGGACAGTTGGTGTAACAGGAGAGGGCACAAGGGAAAGGAAAGGATGGAGGAGGATGATCCACTGTGCTGACTGCTAAAGAAACTGACTGTAGAAGTAGAAGAAGATTAAAAGCATAAAAAAGTATTGACAACATTAAGATATCAAGCAAGGCCATTTGTTTATAAAATAATATTGCAAATGCAATAAAATTAATAAAAAATACAGAAAAAGTAAATGGGTGAGAGACCACAGGAAATAAGTTATAGCAATGACAGGTCCCCATGGCTGTAGTAAGTCAAGAGCTTGTACGTGTGTGTGTAAAACTAGATCATGTTCCTGGTAAATAATCACATTCTGATGGACAAAACAATTTTTGTCCTCTTTGCTGATTCGCACAAAAAGGGGCGCACCCCTGACCTCACACTGTGATCACCATCAATGAAGTCCTTTGAGAGGGTGTTTCTGCAGTGGGTTGCTGACTTGATTACTCCATTAAAGATCTTTTCCATTACAGGGCTCACTACTGTGTCCTTGTGCCCATTGATGTCCGTTGCATCCGATTGATAAACTAACAAATTGACAAACTATCGACTGACTGCTCCACATTTTATTTATGCTCTGTTTTGGGGTCAGAACATAAATTGTTTCCTTTGGGTCCTACATCTGCACGTGTCATCACTCAACATGTTAATATACACTGCAGCATATGGTTGTCTTTCCTGTTCGCTGGGCTGATTTATGTGTAAAATCTGGATCTGGTTATGTTACTCAACCATTTGTGGCTCATGCAGTGTGAGGCCGAGCACCCACTACGCTGTACATGACATCACTACTCTGAGCTGCCAGAACATTTAAGGAGAAGGATTCACGTCAGAGAATAATCTCTGAATTAGCTGTGTCTGTTACCACCAAGAGTTCTTAAACCACATATTATGACCCACAGTTTGTCACTAGTTATCTTCTTGTGGCTTCAGCGGAAGACCTCTTCACTCAGCAGCTCATGAGTCATCCTTCAACTCGAAGGTTGTGGGATCTATTCCCAGCTCTGCTAGACTATATGCTGAGGGGCAAGACACTTAACCCTACGTTGCTTCTGATGGCTGTGCTGGTGAAATGCACCATCGCTCATAAGATTCACATGATGTGATGTGAATGGCAAGAAAATTGAATAAATACAAACAATTTACCATTGTTGTCATTACTAACTGTTCATGACACTCTTGACCAAGACCAGAGCTATAGTGAGTCATGATCCAAAGTGTAGTAAAAAAAAAAAAAGTCTGGGACTTATAAACTCTGTCAGGTTTTTGGTCCATGGGGTGTGGTTTGGACAGGAAGGGGGTGTGAGTCGTTAAGTCATCAAGGGTCGTTGGATGTTGTCTTTTGTCTGATTTAGTTTCACCTGAGTCATCAACTGTATTTGACCTCAGGTGTGAATGTGTGTGAAACCTCCTGGGGAGGGAGTCCAGAACAGCACTGTAGGTGGCTGAGAGCTGGGGTCTTAGACCACCTCCCCTGTTCAAGGTTGGTTTCTCCAGTTTGGCAAAGATGGCTTCTTTTACTCCTCTTTCAAACCATCTGTCCTCCCTGGCCGACTCATCTAACCTTTTAGTTAACAACTCACAACCCCTTTCCTATCCAAACCACACCCCATGGACCAAGAATGGGGTGTGGTCTGTCTTCTGTGTTGGGCCATGCGTTTGTGGAGAGGTTGTTTTGTCTCTCCAATGTACAAGTCGTTACATTCCTCACTGCACTGAACGGCATATACCAAGTTGGTTTTCTTGTGGTGAGGTGTTTTGTCCTTGGGGTGAACCAGTTTCTGTCTGAGGGTGTTGTCCGGTTTGAAATGTATTGGAATGTCGTGTTTGTTGAAAATCCTCTTAAGTTTTTCGGACACGCTGGCAACGTAGGGGATAACAACATTCTTGCGGGAGAGCTCCTTTTTCTCTTTTGTTGTGTTTGTGTTTGATTTTGAGGTTTTTGTGAAGGCCCAGTTGGGATAGCCACAAGTTCTGGACCCTCCCCAGGAGGTTTCACACACATTCACACCTGAGGTCAAATACAGTTGATGACTCAGGTGAAACTAAATCAGACAATAGCCAATAACTAACGACTCAGGTGAAACTAAATCAGACAAAAGACAACATCTAACGACCCTTGATGACTTAATGACTCACACCCCCTTCCTGTCCAAACCACACCCCATGGACCAAAAACCTGACAGAGTTTATAAGTCCCAGACTCTCCACCAGTCAACCAGAACTGAAGAAGCCTCTTGGATGAGAGGCGAAACGTCTTCAAGAAATTCAACTAAGTCCAGTTGCCTTTTTTTTACTACACTTTGGATACCATGACCTGGATGAATGAGAATCTTCACAGACAGTGAGTCATGATGAAGACAATTTTATACTGAGACTAAGTTATGACTCAGAAACAGACCCTGGCATGATCAAGACCAGATTAGACAAGTCCCTGAGGAGTGTGCATACTCAATCCAGAGGAGGTGAAGTCTCCAGTGCTGCGATGCAACGTAGGGCGGAGTCCAGATCTTGGTTCGCCCGTTCAGTCTGGAGGAAATGGAGTGTGTGCAAGCCAGCTTGGACAAGTGCCTCCCACTGTTGACCTCAGAATGGAGAACGAACGAACGGTCCAGATCCCAGGTCCGGCACCGTCTGTTGCGCCTCGTGGACAACCCTCTCAACGTCCCAGGAAGTGGCATCGACAAAACAAGAAGGGGGCAGGACAGGCTGGTCGATCTTCTGGTGGACCAGGTTGTGCATCTGGGAGAGGGCAGTAGGCTTGATGTTGCGGGAGCCCTGTCTGTAGGAAAGGGTGAAGTCAAAATGTCCCAGGAAAAGTGACCAGCGGGCCTGGTGGGAGTTGAGCGTCTTAGCTGAGTGGAGGTAGGCGAGGTTTTTATGGTCAGTTCAGATGATAAAAGGCTGCTCAGCTCCCTCCAGCCAGTGCCTCCACTCCTGCAACACAGCCACCACAGCAAGCAGTTCTCTATTGCCCACATCATGGTCAACTTTTGGGAATAAAAGGTGCAGGGGAAAAGCTTCTGGTCCTTAGGATCCCTCTGAGAAAGGACTGCCCTGATTCCACTGTCTGAGGCGTCTACCTCAACAATGAACAAGTGAAGAGTTTGAATGAGACAGGACTGGGGCGGAGGTGCTTCAGCCAGGAGAAAGCAGCTTCGTCCTCGGGAGTCCACTGAAAAGGGGATGAGACAAAGGTTCAGCCTAGTGTGGGGACAGGCCACCTTACTGTAGCCCCGGATAAACTGACGCCAACCAAGGAATTGTTGGAGTTGCTTGCAATTTTGAGGAGGGGGCCAGTTCACCACTGCGGCAGTCTTGCCAGGGTCTGGTTCCAATCTCCCACCTGACAAATCAAAACCCAAAAATTCAAGAGATGTGTGGAACCCACATTTCCCGGCTTTCACATATAGTTTGTTTTCTAGAAGTCTTTTTAAAACCAGAAAAAAATCAAAATATCATCTAAGTACACAAAAATAAATTGGTTTATCATGTCTCTTAAAATGTCATTAATCATAGTCCAGAAGGTGATGCCTTTGGTCTAACTCATCTGGTATTGTATGGTATGCATTTCTTAAGTCAAGTTTGGTGAAGATGGTGGCCTTGGTGGCCAGAATGGCTCAATGGGGTCGATAAGAGGCAGAGGATATTTGTAATATCATTTAGTCTGTGATGGTCTATACAGGGTCGGAAGGTCTTTTCCTTTTTGGCAACAAAGAAAAAACAGCCCCTGGCCAATTACAAGCGAGTGGGAATGCACTTGGTAGCTGGCCAATCACAAGAGACTCAGTGTTCTGGGGGGGCGGGCATTAGCTGTGCCTGTTCAGAGGCTGGCAGAGCGCAGCAATAAACTGGCTTAATCTGAAGAGACTATGAGGTTTTTGACCATAAATATTATTTTATTTATCTGAGTAGACATCAGTAATCTTGAGTTTTGGTTCAAAAAGACCATCCTATGTGACCTTTAAGAAGCAGATAAGCTGATGAGGGAATGAGTTGCAGGTGCAGGATCAGCGGCTCCACCCAGCAGGCCCACCAGTCTGCTGCAAAGCATGATTTTATGCAGAACAGAAAATGCCACCGGAAATAACCAATATAAAAGCATAGAGACCAGACCCTGACATGATCAGCACTGAGTGACAGATCTCAGTCACATAAAAAGTCACATATTCATTCATCATATCTTGTAGGTGGCTCAGAGAACCTGGAACTACGTAGGGTTGATTGCTAAAGATGTTTTTTCCTCTTTACATGCTGTGCTGGTGTAAAATATATCATCAGAAACATAAACATAAACCAGTATATGCTGTGGAAGAGAAGATGTGAGTTTGTTATTTGCTTAAACATCCATGTGTGTTTGTGTGCCACTGCTGAGCATGAGGCACATCTGTACCAGAGCACTTACCTTACGTTGATGTCTGAGGTAAATTAATGCAGCTGCTCTCTCTCTCTCTCTCTCTCTCTGTCTCTTACACACACACACACATGCACTCACACACTAATTTCATCACAATAAAAACCAGAATGAAGCCAGATGTTTCCTGCTGGTCTCAGTCACAGTAAGTTTAACTGTTCATCTAACTTCACCACTGGGGGCACTTCACCATTGGGCGTGAAAGCCTTTCCTAAAACTAGAATGTTTGGTAAAAATCCTTGTGTAAGTGAAGTAACTTAAGTAAGGGTTAAATGTAATATGTAATATGTAATATGTAATATGTAATAAGTTCCATTTGGAGTCAGAAGTGGGAATTCAGGAGGTCTGGAAGTGTTCAATGGGGATGCCGCCTGAACTCGGATTTCCAACTCAGAAACTGGGAACAACATCACATACCCTGAGTTAGGATTCCAAGACGGCTGTCACCAGAAAAACATTGCTTCCTTTACCATTACCAGTAAATCAGTCGTACACGTTGTACTGCTCAGTTGTTTCCATAGACTTGTTGCTACGCTGTCTGTGTGGCAAACGATGTAGGGGTTATTACTGACTGACTGTGGTTAGCCTGGGATACATTATCAGACTTCTTTCTGGAGGGTGGTGAACTTGGAGGTGACGTCACTCTCACCTCAGACGTCCAATGTAAACGGAAAGCAGCAATGATTCTGTTTTGTTTTTCTTTGTGTGTGTGTGTGTATGTGTTTGTTTGTGATAATGTATGTGATAATGGTCTCACTAAATACATGACTCATCAGTTAGGACACAAGGAAAAAAGGGTGTTAGCCACTTAAATATTGCTGTTTAAAGTATGTGATATATTAAGAGCATATCTTAACAAAAGATGTAATTCAAATTTGAAACAAATGTCAGTTAACTGTTGGGACGGTAGCCAGCAAAAAACAGAAAGTGAGATGCTTCAGCAGCTGCCATGTTTCTATATACTGACAGTTTGTACTGTATGGAGTGTACAAAATATACACTATAATAAAATAACATTACTGTAACTGAGTAGTTTACTAACTGGGTGAACCTCCCTGTGTAAACCCTGGTATATACTGCATAATTTTGATCTGACGGGAGTTCACAAATCACAGGTATAGTCACTCATTTTTATTGTGAAACAGGCTAAAGTAAGTTATGGTGGTCACTGTTCACATGTACATGGTTTCAGTACAAAGTCGGGAGCAGACACTTACTACAATAGGATATAAAATCTGCAATATATAATATATTGTAGGCCATCATATCAGTTTGTTTTCACTAATTCTCTCTCTCTCTCTCTCTCTCTCTCTCTCTCTTTCTTTCTCTATCCCAGGTATTCCCAAACCTCGCACCACCACAGAGCGAGCTGCCCTGGGTCTCACATCCTCCACCTTCAAACCAGTCCCAGCCAATCAGCAGTCAGCAGCGGGGTCTGCCGGGCGACCTGCTGCCCCCACGGCGTCAAAACTTCCTGTTAAGGGACTGTCAACAATCCTGAGTGCTCCATTAGTTGCAAGCACAGAGAACAATGGAGGCACAAGCAAAGGTGTGACCTTTGGTGTGGTTTCCCTCTGACTGCTGATTTCACTTTCCTCTCTTTTCTGCAACTGGTGCAGAATATGTCTCTGTCCTGGACACACACAAACACACACGCACACACAAACACACACACAGTCACACATTCTCGTTAGGACACTGCACCGACTGGTTTGGACAGCCTAACCTAAACCTTAACCATAATGAGTTAATGCCTAACTCCAGAACTTGACTTGACATAAAATTAAGTGCGTCTCTGTTTTTGATTGTTTTAGTTCACTAATTCATTGTTCACATTCATCCATTCAGCCATTTTCTACTCCTTTATCCTATTATGCTTTAAACAAATCTGTACTTCAGTTTTTTGAGAGGATCTTTTAAAATTTGGCACAAACATTCATTTGGACTTCCTCACAGCTGTAGTCACAAAATATGTTTTTGGCCTCTTGAGCAATACTTTTTTTTATATAACATGTGGCAGTGTTACATGAGTCTGGAAAAAATATGGTAAACTCAAACTGTTGGTCAGCGGAGACAAACGATCACCAGGCAGTAATTCTAGTTCATGAATAGTTTGACATATTCTTTGCACATTTTCTTTTTGAGATTTTTTTTCTTTGATGTTCCATGAATTTTGTTTTTGATGGTGTAAAAACATGCGGGCATGTCCTTGCTCTCTTTTTGCTGTTTACAGTATGTAGTACATTCATTTATATAGCATTTGTGGTAAAATGTTAAAATGCCCAGTCACGAGTTCTGCTCTTCAAACTAAACAAAGCATTTTAATATCTCTGTATAATTTTCTGCAGCTCCGGCAGGGACCAGGCCAGAGGAGCGACCCAGCAGAGGCAGCCAGAGTGTGGCTAATGCACCCAGCTCCAGCACCAGCACCACAGCTGTTGCCAGTGAGACAGTAAGCAGCACTAACAGTGCTGCTTCAAAGGCACTTTTGATGAGGACCAGAGCTCTGTCTCTTCAGGCCAGGACCACTGCCACAGGTCAGAGAGTATGTGGTTGGACTGTGCAAATGTCTTCTGTGCCTCCACTAGCTTTGTTGTTTGTGCAAAGTTTTAACAACCATCAATTTTTATTAAGATGTTGGGCAGTGTACTGGTTCTTACCAAAAATCTGTATTTTTTTATGTCATGAATTTTACGTAATTTTAAGACACAGAGCACAGAGAAACGAGGGAGGACCGCGTTTCACTGCTGCACTACCCCGATGAAACAATAGAACAGGACGACACAGACAAATTTGTACCAAAAAGAGTAGCCATGTCTGTTGTTTGAAAGTTTTTTGGATTCAAAAAGTGTAATGTGGACTAAAATAATACAGACTAACAGGGTGACAGTAGCTCAGTGGTAGAGAGAGTTGCCTTTCAACATGCCGGTGTGTCCTTGGGCAAGACACTTAATCCTGAGTGATAGAAAAATGCACTGTCCATAGATAGCCATCCATCCATCTGCTGCCACTTATCCGAGGTCGGGTCACGGGTCGGGTCGTGGAATTATTCTATGTATTTTATAGTGCTGCTGATGAGGGTGCACATATTACGTGTACACGGTCTCAAGTCCTCCAGACGTTGCCCACGTTTGTATGTCCTTATATCCTTAAAGCAATTGGTTTAACGTGTTTGGATACCAGGGGACTTCTTTGTTTTCTTTGTTATCACCCTCTCTTGACAGATAGATAGATGGTGCCACCAACTGAACTAGTAAATGTTGTGCTACAGGGATCATGTGCACAGTGCGTACAGTCCACATGGTCACTTAGCAGTGCTAGAGCTGTATAATGGAAAAGCACCATAAATGTTGGGCTGCTAGCATCAGGCTGAGGACATAAAGGACCTCTATGGACTCTGCATTTAAAACTATTATTTAAATACTCAGAAACTGGGTACTTTTCCTTTGCAGAGGAGGAAAGCAACAGAGAGACAGACAGCTTATTTCTGCTGTGCATCCTGCCTGGGTCAGAGACTGACTGAATACATGTTGAGCAGGGAGAACAGAGTGAGTGAGTGTAACAGAAACAGTCGCACCAATGAAGTGCAGGCTGTGACGCATGGCAGCTTAAGTAACAAGGGAGGGGCTCTGGAAGGTAGCAGATTAAAAAAACAATTACTTCCTGGTCCTAATCTGGCCTTTCTAACTCCAAATCCTTTGAGACCCAAAAACTCTCAGCAGAGAACAGACACCTAAATTACTGTGAACTCCTCTCCACAAGTTTAACCACTTAAACTGTGACAGGAATATGTCAACACTGAGTGGACAGAAAGAGAAAAGCTTTCAAAAAAGCTTTCATATTTATTATATAGAATAAAATGTTGAAATAGGCCATATGGTCGGTGTAGTGGTTAGCACTCTTGTCTTTGCAGCAAGAAGACCTTGGTGTCACAACTGCAAGCGGAAGAAGATGAATGAGTGAGTGAAGTTATTGAAATACATTAAATTTGATATATATCGATAAAAAAAAAAAAATAAATCAATGTTAAAAGTTAACCAGGTATTAAAAGTCTCACTCATATTACAATCTCTTGTTCAAGCAAGACCTGGCAAAGATGGCAGCATCAGTTCGTTTAAAAGTGGCATCTTAAACACAGACAATGCAAAAAAACAATAAAAAAACAAAAACAAAAACAAAAACAAAACACCACAACACAAACAGTCACCAGTTAAAACTCATTGAGAGCAGTTACATCCATCCATGCTAAGGCAGCAACCACCCCACTGCCTCACCTGGGCAGGGCAGACCCATATCCACCAAGGGATGGTAGACATAGGGCCACCAGTCCCTAGAGACCACCAGGCAGTCCCAGCACCCAGGATCCCCAGCCCACAGCTTGGGAGGCTGACTTGTAAGGACACAGGCACCCACCTCCCCTAAGTGGTGTAATTAATTAGTGGTGCCCAGGTTAAATTAAAATCAGCCAATTGCAGACATTCTCTCCATTGAGATGTGGTCTAGTAATATATTTCTATATGGCTTATATTTTTTTTTCTTGTTTATCTAATTTTTGAACTTAAGCGAGTTATCACCTCACTATAAGTTTGAGTGAAATCACCGTGTATGTACAGTGTGGGGAAGGTGGTCTGATGCATCCGAGACATGCTGAGAGGTCCTCACTTACCCTTCGCCACAATGTATTTACATGACAACAGAGCCGATAATTGCCATGCTATGTTGTCACTGCAGTTTAAGCAAGCGTTTGATTGCTGTTGTGAGAACCCCATTCTGTAAGATTTTGAATTGTCTTAGTTGTAGAAATTGAAATTTTTTTTTTGTATCCCAAAGTTTTCATCTGGGCTAATAGATAGGTCTGTCTCCCATTTTTTTTTAGTTTTAAATAATGTTTTAGGAGCATAGTGAGTTTAATTACAAACCAAGAGTGAACAGAGATACAAGGGGAGCAGTCCAAGAATACATTGGTATATGAACATACATTTGTATGTGACAGTCTTCTGACATACAAAGATTTGGCTTACAGAATACAGTGATGAATGTGATTTCTATAACCGGGGACAAATTGGAGGGCACAGGGATATACAGTATTCAGCTTTGGGAGGTATTGATCAGTTGTGTTCATGAAAAGTAAATCACTATATTCCATCAGTGGCAGAAAAGTTGCAGTGATCAAGTATTTCCGTGCCTGATGCGAAAAGCTGGATTTATTGGTAAAAAAAGAAGCCTAGCTTTAGTTTAGATTTGATATGAGATGATCAATATGTTGTTGAATGTCAGGCTCTGACAATAATAATCCGTCAGTACTTTTACTGTATGTTATGGACTCTCTCTATTTTAGTTCCTTGAGCAGTGGTTATCTTTACATTACTTCATTACTTCTTTGCTCTTTGAGAACAACATGAAGCTTGACTTGTCTGCATTCAACACAAGTTTAAGGTTAAATAGTTGAGATTTGACCACGTCAAATGCAGACTGCAGGTGCTTAGTGGTTTGGACCAATGAAGGCAATAAGCAATTGTGTCATCAACATAAAATATGATATATGAAGTATTATTATCGCGCAAATTGTTTACATACACTGTGAACAGCAGAGGTCCCAATATTGAGCCCTGGGGCACACCTTTCTCTACTCGAAGGACAGAAGATCCAGCAGCTACCTGGATGGATTTTGATCTTCTTGATATGTAGTTGAGGAACCAACCTACAGCATGTTCAGACAGACCTTTTGGTCTACTGTGACATTTACAACTTTAACAGCTGCAGTTATTGTGCTTTATCTCTTTCTGAAATCAGACTGATACTGAGATACTATACTCTTGTCCTCCAAAAACTCTTCCAGTTATTTACTTGCAAATTTCTCAAGAACTTTTGCTAAAACACACAACTTAGAAAGGAAGAAAGGAAAGGAAGAACAAAGGCAACACTTCTTTAACTTTAGGTGTAATTATTTGTGTTTTAGCAGTATTTGACCATATTTATAGTCAGTTTTATTGTTTGTAACACACATAAATACCCTTCACTGGCAAAGGGCCCTTGCGACTCAAGAGGGCCTCGCTCATAATCCCTTTTTAATTAACATTAATTGCAATCTCTGACTGTGATATTGTCATACTTAAGCATACAAAAAACAAGCACAACACAGCTGTCATTAGTTTTACAGCTGATTTATATTAGCACTGATGATCTATCATAGCTGAACTTTCATTTGAATAAAATGTTAGCTGATGCACTTTTGGAGTGGAGGTACGTGGAGCATACAGGTGGTCAAATAAAGGCTGCACAGAAACTATTCATCTGTTGAACACTCTTCAACCACAAGATATGCTTTAATAATATATTTTAGTTTATTCTGGGGGTATTCTTTAATAATAGGGTCACCTACAGACCCTCGAAGCTGAATGTGCTATTCCTATAGCTCTGTCTTCTTCTTATAAACCGGTCGACTGTTGTTTTCATCATAATAAGCGGCAGTGTATCACACAATAGTTCTTGTTTTAATTGTAGCGCAGCACTTATTTGTGTCGCAGCTGCACATTGCATGCATGCATATACAACCGCGTGACCGTGATTGATGCGTGAGCACAGGGCCTCGCATACCAGTCGAGATGGCCCTGATATCATTTATTTAACATTACAAAGCCAATGAAATGAAACAGATATTGTCCGAAATGAAAGGTAATAATATAAAAAATCATGTAACACATAAACACTAGATTATATTTTCTTTTAGAATGTATTTATAGTATATTGTCACTCTCCTTTGAGAAGGACAAACATCTCAAAAGAAAACTTTTTATGAGTCCAGAGAAAAAAACCTGTGCCTGCGTTTATATCCATATTGGGATATAGACTAAACATATCCGTATTCCTGACAAACTATATCGCCCAGCCTTACAGATATATTGATTTGATTTATATTGTGATATACAGTACCATTTAATGAGAAGGTGTGTCCAAACTGGTACTGTATATTGATATTGAATGATGTACAGTAAAAAAGAATACTGTAATAAGATTTGTTTCAATATCTCCTACCTTCAGTGGGCTAAGACTTCTTGTGTGTGCTGCCCACAGGTCTGAAGAGCCCATCAGCCTCCAATCACAACACAAGTAAGACCACAGCCGCCAGTCAGACAGCAGTAAAGGCTTCACCCTTTGCTAACCAGGGCTCCATCAAGCAGACCTCCCAGTATCCTTTGCAAAGAAGTGGCTCGGCGAGGCTCAGTCGACTGAACAGCACAGGTGAGCATGAGAGAGCAGCGGTTTATGTCAGTCTGTGCCTGTGTGTTTGTGTGTGCTGTTGTGCGACAGGCGTGAGTATGAGTGTGTGAAAGGCTGTAGGTGTGTTTGCATCATTCCAGGTCAGAAGCTGTGCACTGGCAAACGTCCAGTGATCTGTTTGTTTGTGGGTGTTGACATCTCTCCTGGCCATGTGCATGTGCTTTAAACAGAGCATCTTTTTCCGATTCTTGCAGTTCTGAAAAAAGCAAGTACAATGTGTGTGGTTTGGTAGCCAGTCTGGCAGTTGCATATGAGTACCCCCCCCCCTAGTTTAGGACATGCTTAAAATGATAAGCATGTCGATATGTCTCTATCTTTATTACAAATTCACAAGTTCCACTTAAAAAGGGAATAGACACAGTAAAATGAGCTGCTTGGTATTTATGCAGATTTATGCCAAAAGAAAGCTTGTTCTTTTTTAGTGAAATGACCTGGGGTCACATGAGCTTCAACTCTGGTAAAGAGGAGCCAGTTAATGTAAAAAAGAAAAAGTCCAACTGTGTAGGGAAAAACAACAGTAGGGGCGGGCGATATTATCTTAAAACTATATAATGGTATTTCATTGTGATAAAGCAATAAACTTTATGATGTATGCTTTGTGTTTGCTTTGATGTGTGTGTAATTCACAACAGAAACACATATGCAAAATGAATCTCTACATATCAAAACCAAACATTTAAGTGGACCATATGAAGTGGATTGATGGGCCACATGTTGCCCGCAGGCCGCAACTTTGAGACCTCTGAGCTACAGACACTGAGAGATGAGACCAGGGTTAATGTTGGTCTGGAACTTCCACAAAGGAGAGTGTTGAAGGATCCCTCAGAAATGCTGGGCCCTGTTAATAAATATGCTGCAGACAAATTTACCATCTTGGTGAGATAAGTGCATTTATTTACATGTCAGATTCATGACCTGTTAACGAGTTAGGTTTTCGGAATATAGAGTTCAGGATGTTCTTTACGTGATGTAAATGACCTCTATATCACTATGCGTTTATAAATTTCATTAGAATGCAGAATAGATTATTTTTTTAAAATTCAATGTTGGCGCTTGAATTTTAGAAATACAGTGAAAAGCAGAAATCTCTCAGCTCAGTCCTTTAGTACCTTGACTCTAAAGACAAGTGTCTGTTGAGATCAGGAAGTGGTAATGAAAAAAAAAAACGATGGACAGTTCATCCACGCTGCAGTTTTTGTGTGTGGAGCAGGGTTGTTTACTCTACAGCCACACACACACTGGTTTCCATGACTTCAGAGGACATTACATTGACTTCCATTCATTTCGTGGAGACTTACTCTAACCTTAACCATAAATACTAGTGCCCTAACCCTAACCCTGACCCTAATCTTAACCTAACCCTAACCTTAGGCTAACTTTAAAACATGTCTTCACCTTATGTTATGGGGACTTAATTTTTGTCCCCATAAGCAAGACAAGTCCCCATAATGTGACAGTGGAGACACATTTTTCTTACCTAACCATAACCAGTTACTGACCAATCCTATCCTTAACCTAACCACCATTTAAATCTTAGTCCAAAATTTAACCGGTTCCTCAGAAATTAGGTTTTGTCTCATTAGGACCAGGTTTTGGTCTCCATGAGGACTACTGGTCTTGACATGGTAAGTGCTTGTGACAAAAAGTTCTTAATGAAATAACCAATACAAGTACACACACGTTCTTGTACAGCCTCCTTGGTGAGGACACTCATAGACATAATACATTGCCTAGCCCCTTACCCTAACCTAAACCACCAAAACTAAATGCATAATGCTAACCGAAGGTGTGAAGAAAGTAAGGACAATCCAAAATGTCCTCACTTTCACATAATGTCCTCAGTTCTTGTTGTTTCTTAGTTTTTTGATTGAAGTACACAAACACACTCACAGCTCAGGACACACTAAGCCACTCAGATGGCTATTAATGTTTCATTATGGCTGATGTGTCATCACTGAATGTTTATTTGAAATTCACATTTAAATCTTTCCATTTCACTTTGTCTTTCATGTGCTGCAGCCCAAGTCCAAATCTATATGTTTTTGTGTGCACACTTGAGGACAAAATTATTATCCCCCTTAATTATTTAGGTATCTCCCATGTGCTGGTAAACAGAGCAAAGAATTTTTTAATACAGCTTTTTCAAACATCCTACTTTTATTTTGGATGCTTCCATTATTTGACTTTGCACAAAAATAAAATTGTTCCACAAAAAAACAAAAACTGCCAGGGACAAAATTATTAGCTCCCTTAAGAACTTCCCTTTTTACTGGGCCACAGCACAAACCACTGTTGTGCGCTGATGTGCTTAATTGTGTAATGCTCAAAACTTTAAAAATCAAGTTAAAACTGAGGGTTATCTCCCAATTTACACACAGTATAAAATCTTCAGTAAGGGTTTGAGCTGTCACTTGAGAAACATCATGCCAAAAACCAATGAAATCAGATTAGAAAAAGGATTGTTGATGCTCACAGCACAGGATAAGGGTTTACACAGTTATCACAGTGTTTCCAAGTGTCAAGAACTGGAGTGAGAAGCATCATCAAGAAATTCAAAGAGAGCCACACAATACAGAACAAACCTCATACTTGGAAGTATGGCCTTTGGTCAGATGAGACCAAACTAGAGCTCTTTGTCCATAGAGACATGGATATAGAGACAAAGAGACAAAACATATGTCACTTCTGGTGAAGAACTACCTCCAGAAGACCAAAGTGAACGTTATTGACTGGCACAAAGTCCTGACTTAAATCCCGTTAAAAATCTTTGGTGTGAACTGAAGACGAAGGTCCATGCCAGAAGGCCATCAGACACAACTGACAATTAGCATCAGGGGGCTAATAATTTTGACCCTGTAGTTTTTGGTTTTGGTGGAATAATTTCATTTCTGTGTGCAAAGTCAAATGATGGAAGCTGTGTTAAAAATTCTTTGCTCTGTTTAACAGCACATGGACTTGCACTTTAGCACTTCTTCATGCATCTTGGGGATAGCTTTTTCAAACATGTAATGACAGCTGGGCATAATGTGCTGAGGCCACCACATGAAACTTGTGCTTGACAAGTTTTGCACTTTTGGGGATTCGATAAAAAGTAATCCCACACGGCTGACATGACTTCTCTCTTTCCTCACTACTTTAGCTCTCGCTCACCCGCTGTTGTTGTTGTGATCATGTGGGCCCTACATGCTGGACCTGGGTGCTTAATGATAGAAGTGCTGGAGTGGACTATTTGGATCGGCATGCTTGTATCAAAACGTTTTGATGCAGGCTAATATAATCCAATCCCCGTTTTTTGGCTGATGTTGCACCGATAGACACCCCTAAAAATAAACTACCAGGTACTATCCCTGATAGAAAAGCAAAGCCGCTGAGCACGGACAGACGAGCCGAGGCAATTTGTCCATCTCTGAAACTTTCTGCTGATACTGACTTGTGTTTTATTGCATTTGTTGTCAGACTTCTCACCCGCTGTTGTTGTTGTGATCATGTGGGCCCTACATGCTGGACCTGGGTGCTTAATGATAGAAGTGCTGGAGTGGACTATTTGGATCGGCATGCTTGTATCAAAACGTTTTGATGCAGGCTAATATAATCCAATCCCCGTTTTTTGGCTGATGTTGCACCGATAGACACCCCTAAAAATAAACTACCAGGTACTATCCCTGATAGGAAAGCAAAGCCGCTGAGCACGGACAGACGAGCCGAGGCAATTTGTCCGTCTCTGAAACTTTCTGCTGATACTGACTTGTGTTTTATTGCATTTGTTGTCAGACTTTTGTTTTAGACCCTTAACTTTTTTTTTTTTTTTTTTTTAATTTCCTTGCAAATTAGGTAGTTGTTGCTGATGCTGAAGTAGCAATCATTCTGCCAAAAGGACATGTAAGCAGAGAAGGTGTAGTTTATCTTAATCATCAAACTCATATAATCAAACATTAGCAATAACTCAAATGTATCAAATGTAACATGAGCATGAAAATAAAGAAATATGTTTTTATGAAGAAACGCGACCCTTTAAACTCCAAGAAAGTTTGGCCTAGGGTTAATTATTTTCTAAGATATTTCTCCGAAACTATCCAATGTTGTACATAAAAGACTAACAGTAAATTTATCATTTAGAAGTATCTAAAATTTGCCAGTGATTGTTGCTCCTGTTTTAAAATGTCTCCAGTCAGAGACAAAAACAACCATAAGCTAACAATAGTGTCCTGTTGATAATATGGATATTTTCTTTCATCAGCAACACAAATGTGTGTGAGATGTGGAGAATAAAAAAAAAAGAACATATGCCGGTTTATTGTCAATTTTAGCAACAGAATCTCTTTGAATGAGTTCATTTTGAGAATAGTTGTGGCCAGCACGCACTGTTATGATTTGAGGATAAACTAAACCCATAAAAGGCGGAGGTCTGAACTGTGACGGTGAGTAAAACATGTATTAAACGAATCAAGCCAACGAAGGAAACAAAGACAAGGAGCAGAGACTGGCTGGCTTGCTGGGCAGAGTCCTGAGAGCCCATGGAGAAAAACTAAGGAAGGAAAAAATGAAGAATAAGGATGGTGAGCTACACGAAAAAAACAACAAGATAATCATAGAGTGTTTGCTGATCAAAATTTGTGCCGTGCGGGGCAACTATGGAACCAGGAACCAGGGATTATAAAGCAGCAGGTTGATAAGTAGATCAGGGTGTGAACATTCAACCTGAAGAAGAAGAAGAAGAAGAAGAAGAAGAAGAAGAAGCACTGTGGAGCAGTCAGTCAGCTGGTAGCTGGCCAATCACAAGAGACTCAGAGTTTTGGGGGCGGGCATTAGCTCAGAGTGCCTGTTCAGAGGCTGGCAGAGAGCAGCAAACAACTGGCTTAATCTGAAAAGACTATGAGGTTTTTGACCATAAATATTATTTAGTTTATCTAATTAGACATCAGTAATCTAAATGTTTGGTTCAAAATGACCATTCTATGTGACCTTTAAAAAAAAATCAGATTTTTGGCGCTGGTGGGCCAGTTGCTGACCACTGGTTTAAATTGAAATAGGCAGGCAGTCATTGACTTATTTTCCCCTTCATCTTTGGCAAACAGCAGAGCTACACACGCTGTGTGTGAATGTGTTTGTGTAAAACAGAGGCTTCCTTTCACCGAGTGTAAAAATGCACCTGCCACTGACAGATGTGAGCAGAAAAACAGTGCGTGTGTGTGTTAGATTGATAGATAGAGAGAGAGAGAGAGAGAGCAGGGTTCCTCCCACCCTATTCTCTGGTGTATTTCTTCATTATTGTAGTCTCTTCATCAGGTCTGTCCTTCACATGAATCACCCCTGACGCTCTCTTTCACTTGAATGGCAGCCGAGTGTGGACGAGAGACTATGCAACATAAGGATTGAGGGGGGTGAGCGAGTGGGGAAGGGAGGTGGGAGTGCAGGAGCGCGCGAGCAAACAGCAGAGAGAGAGATATTATTCAAAATCCCAAGCCCCTCCCCCTCCCCCTCCCCCTCCCCCTCCTCCCCTGCAGCCTCCCTCCTGTATCTCTGTGTGTGTGTGTGTGTGTGTTACATTTGTGTGGGCATGCACACAAACCTGTGTAGTGTGGGTGAGTTGGATGCATCCGTATGTGTGTGTGTTTTTCTTCTTGGTGTGTAACGGCGGCGGCTGACTACTAATCATCAGCAGCACAGAGGATTCTCTCTCTCTCATCCCTCACTCACAAGCGCTGCCTCTCTTTCATTTCCCTCTCCTCCCTCTCGCTTGCTCCATCTTTGATCGTTGGATAATTTACCACCACTTAGACGACGGTGAAGCACGCGGCTATTTTTGGCGCCATTTTCTTCCTTTTACCTTTTGGCTGTGCTGTGGAAACCTGTTCTTCTTTGGGGTTTTTTTTTTATGTGACTTGACTTGATGAACATGAATGATGAAAGATGGCAGCTTCACGGACCAAGCTTTTCCCTTTTTAATAAATTCTGTCTTTTTATGTGACCAAGTCGGAGGTTTAAGTTTTAAATTCACAGTTTCCTTATCTCTTTTTTCCTTGCGTCCACGTGGTTTTCATGGCGATGGAAGGCAGAGATTGCTGTCTTTTCTCATTGGGATGGTGTGTGTGATTACTGTTTTTTTATTCCTGATCTTGCTGAAGAAAAGAATTACAGTTTTTCCTAACACTGTAGAATGTAAAGTACCCATGTGGATATTTGGAAACATTATACCAAGGAAGTAATTTTCAAGTAAACTGGTGAAAGGAGCAAAACTGGATTGGGACCAGGAGAAGAGAAAAACACGGTCAGCAGCCAAGGACTGTTTGAGAAGTAAAAACAGAGTGAAGAGTCAAAGTTTTTAAGATAAACCTTCAGACAGGAGGTTATAGTCTAAGACCAAGTCTTGAAGAGTATCAGAGGACGACCAGTGAAGATGTTATGGTCTCCCAGACTCTCGCTGTCAAACTTCCATGTGAAGCTGACTGCCAAAGGGCTTTTCCGAAACCTTCAGCTGCTGTCTGGATGCCGGAAGAACACGGTGGTCTTCCATGCAGGTCTGGACGTCACTCATCTGATCATCCGCCCTCAGTGTTTCATCATTTCAGCACATCCATCTTTACGCCAGAGGGTTCCTCTGCTGATTTGTTTTTCTAAGTTTTCCACCAAGCTCTTCATCCATCCACCCATCCATCCATCCATCCATCCATCCATCCATCCATCCATCCATCCATCCATCAGTTCAGTTTTTCCATCTTCCTATTTGCCAAGTGCTCTTACTGTTCTTGAAAGTCCTCTCTGTAGAAACACATGACAGGGTGTGGTTTAATTAGGAAGGTGCAATGCCTGGGCAAAAGGAGCTAATTAGGGCTGAACAATTATCAAATTGCAAAGGCTGCAATTAAATTGTCCTACTTTTGATTTTCCTCTGTTCTGTGCTGATTTTAAATACAGTCATTGACACATGCTGGAAACACTTTCTAACATTTCTTTCTCATTTTTGCATTAGAGAAACGGGTCAATGACCAGCCACGAGAAAACCAGTAAAAAAGACGGCCTGGCACAAGTCTTGTAAACAAAGAAAAATAGACTTTTTTCTGAAAATGTGTGATTTGGGTGTCACATGGCTCCCTCACTTTTGAAATCTATTCAACAGTCAAAATTCAAGTATTGCATCAAACATCCAAATTACCATATCCATCATGAAAATCATAGATATTTTACCCAAATCTTTGAGACTTAAAGCTAATTTTGTTACAGACTGAAAAACAGCTCGTCTTTTCTATCTCTTGGCCCTACCATAACAAATCCTACCAACCAATCACTCTTTCCCATATCATATTATTCCATAAATCCTTTAAAATATGTCACAGTTTGATGTCAGAGTCTGCATTTGAATGAAGAACAAGGATCAAGATTTAGTTTAATCCTTATTCAGGGGACAGCCTGTGAGACTCCAGATCTGCCTGTCCTCAACATTTCTTCCTCCTCCTCCTCCTCCTCCTCCCCCCTCGGTTCCCTCTGTTTTCCGACTTGGTGCTGGCAGCCATTGTTGTGCCCGACTCTCCTCCTCCTCTGTGGGAGCTTTCAGTGTTGTTACGTCAGGCTTCTAAAGCCACTGTGGATATGTTAGGGTTACAATGAGGCTGTCAGTGGTCGACACACATCTCTGTGTTTGCGTGTGCTTCTGCACGAGTGCTTTGGCAGCGGTGTAGGCTCAGTGGTATCCACGCCCAGAGGGCCACCAACCACGTGACTGCGTCTCTCCCTCCCTCTCTCACCCACACACACACACACACACACACACATAAAGCAGAAACAGCTAAGCAAGCATGTGACTTTGGATTGGTATCTTTTGAATAATATGGCAGAGTGTGTACTCGCTATCAATGGTGTTGTTTCTTTTACCAGGAACTGCTTGGTAAATAGCACTGATGCCTCTGTGCACCAGTGCTATGTGAAAAGAAAAATGTTGAGAATAACTCTCTGGGCAGAGTGTGCTAAATGAATAAAACACAATGTTAGCATTATGTGACTACAAACTCAACCCTCATGTCTAAAGAAAAGAACTGGTAAGACAGCTGAGTGCAACAAATGGAGGACTCCTCTGGTTTCTCCTCCCGTTCCCAAGTGCGTGAGAAAACTATGGTGGTCTTTGCAAATCAGTTGAGTTTTATTTGTATAGCCCCAAATCACAACATCCATTATCTCAAGGCACTGTACATAGTAAGGCCAAAACCTTGTAGTAAGGCCAAAACAATGTTAAAGAGAGAAAAGAAACCCAACAGTTCACACAATGAGCAAACACTAGGGGGCAGTGGAGAGAAAAAAATCCTTTTAACAGGAAGAAAGAGAAAGAAAAAGAGGGAGGTGAGGGAGAGAGACAGAAGAGAGAGACCAGGAGCAAATATACAACAGTTGTATCAAGTTTACAATCAGTTATGTCATGTTTACAGAATTATGGTGTCATCTATTCAAGCAGATTATTGATAAGAAATTATACTTATTTCAACTTTTAATCATAGAATAATGGCACCTTTACAGTGGAACTAGACGCCATGGTGATGTCATCTAAAGTGACAATATGGCCAGAAATTTTCTCTGTAAGGTGTTTAGGGCCGAGTATGATAACCTCAGTTTTGTCTGAGTTTAGAAGTAGGAAGTTACAGGTCATCCAGGACTTAATGTCTTTAAGACATTCCCGGAGTTGAACAACCTGATTTATTTCTTCCGGCCTCATTGATAAATAAAATTGTGTGCCATCTGCATAACAATGAAAGTGTATGTTGTGCTTTCTAATAATGTTCCCTAAAGGAAGCATATATAAGCTAAAAAGTATAGGCCCAAGCACTGAGCCCTGTGGAACTCCATAATTTACTTTTGTCTGCAATGAGTCATTATCATTAGCATGAGCAAACTGGAATCTATCAGACAAGTATGATTGAAACCAGCAGAGGGCAGTACCTGAGATCCCTAAGCTCCGTTCCAGTCTCTCTATTAGACTTATATGTGTATGTATTAAGACTTTTCCTCTCCCACTGTCTCTGCTGCTGCTCTGCCTTGTCTGTGAAGGCTCTTCATGAGTCCAGTCGCCTGTAACTAACTGCTCCTGAAGATTCCTCCTTTTTCTTCTTTCAGTCTTTTTTTTTGTTCGGGCTGTTGTAGAAACGTGGGAATGCAAAATAAGACTCATTACACATTAGGGGGTTCACGCTCTGTGAGACATTGTGGAAGTGGCTCTTGTAACGATTTCTACTATTCGCTCTCTGCATCTCTTATCCAAACACTGGTGACTTTCGTAGGTCACCTGCCAGGTTTGAAGCCTGTAAAGTGAACTGTTGGACAGGTATGTGAGAAGAGACAGATTAACGGTGCTGTGCTGCATGCGTGTGTAATCCCACCTCTCTCTTTATCTTCATCGCTGTCATCTTCCTCTTCTCGTGTTTGTAGATTGTTCAGTCTGTTTGCTTTATATCTTTTATTTTCTTTCCTTAGTCACCCTGGCTTTTCTCTCTGTTTCTCTAAATATATACATTGTAATGTATGTTTATGAGAATAAAGCTTTATGTAAAAAAAAAAAAAAAAAGTTTGTACAGAGTGCTCATGCTGTATGCGCACGCTCAACGTCTCTGGTTTTGATGGATTTCTGAAGCAGCGCCACTCATAGGCCTGGCATATGTACTACAGGGTTTAGTGTTGTTTCATGTAGATGAAGACATTTCCTGAAACGATGCTGTGTTTATGGGAAACGTTTTCATCAAGATTCCAAGGTCAAAATGTGCGTCTCATTACGCCACTAGGGTTATTGTGAGGCTTTCAACTCTTTTTCATATGCCTTGGCACAATCACTCACCGATTCCTTCATTGTCCAATTAGATTCCATAATCTGCCAGTTGATATTTGCAGTACTCGTTTTATTATAATTTGGTTTGCCATATATAGATCTTCCATGACCACTCAACAGTGTAATACTGAGCTCACCCACGCCATCGTCATGGCACTTCTCTCTGAGCTACTGCATGTTTTCCTTCCAGTCCATCTGAGCTCCGCAGCACGTGTTTGGCTGCAGTGTGTCATCTCACTCTGAGCTCCACAGACCTACTTCGCTCCTGCTGCCCCGAAATGTAGGTTAGAGCAGGCTTTAGTCATCAACTGTACATGTCCTCAGCACACACGCACACAAACTGGTTTCCATGACTTCCGAGGACATTACATTGACTTCCATTCATTTCCTGGAGACTTACTCTAACCTTAACCATAATTACTAGTGCCCTAACCCTAACCCTGACCCTAACCTTAACCTAACCCTAACCTCAGCCTAACTTTAAAACATGTCCACCTTAAAATGTAGTGCTTTAAGGAAGACAAGTCCCCATAATGTGACTGTGGAGACAGATTTTCCTTACCTAACCATAACCAGTTACTGACTAATCCTAACCTTAACCTAATGTAAACAGATTTAGGTCCCCACAACATAAGGAATACCAGGTACACACACAGGACAGAGACACCCGTGCAAACTGTGCAGCGGTTCAGTTGGAGCTGACAAGTCTTGTAAGCTTTGATCTGATGTGCGTTTGCTGGTTTTCTTCTAACGTGCCAGCAGATGAGAGTGTTAGAGGACTGGAACATTCTCCTCAGGCTCAGCAGAGATGGACAGACGATGATTTGGGCTGCAGTGTCCTCTGATTAGTAAATCCAGGCATAAAGATCCACATCCACATCTGGAGATACTTCTGATCTAGAAAATGTCCCGTTAAATGTGTTTGGTGTTTTGCCTGAACTGGAGGCCAAATGCTGCTTCGCCTTTCACTGAGAAACTGCCGGTGGTTAAAGTGGTTGAAATTATCTGTGCATTAATGTTGCTGTGGTTGTCGAACCTCCTCTTTAATGAGGAGCAGGATATCATTTTCATACCAAGAATTTCTATTTTGGGCCTTTTTTACTTACCATGTGGTTGTCAGTGGGATGTCTTTCAGCTCAAATGGTTTGGCTCACGTATGTACGATGATAGTCATCCTGAGTTCTCTCCTGTGGTTTGCTAGTTTTACAGTTCTTGACTCAGGTCAATCAATACATTTCCATGCACAGTTAAGCTGAGCTACTATGTCATTAATTAGACTACTGTCCCAGTTCCACTATGTAAACAGTTTACATACCAGGTGGCGACATGTCCCCTTTCAGCCTGTCAGTATATTGAGGTTTCCAGTTGACCTAGATCACATACCGAAACAACTTTAGCAGCAGCTGCTTGTGTTTCTATCATCCATTAAGTTAAAAATATATCATTCTTTAAACTGACAGAGCATAAATTCTTCTGGCATCTTATGGCATCAAATCATAAATTCTGGCATCTTCTATTTAGAGCTGGGAAATATACAGGTATCATATCTCTATTGTGACATGAGACTAAGATATGGTCTTAGATTTTGGATATTGTCATATCATGGTTTTAAAGGCTGTTGCATTGATCATCATCATATTATATTTAATATATTAGTCAAAACACTATTATATATTAAATATTATATATATATATATTGACTCAGGTCACTTCCTAACACTTCTTTAATTTTAAGGCTAAATATTTGTTTTAATTGCAGAATTTGACCATATTTATAGTCAATGTCATTGTTTGTAACGAACGTCAAAATAATTTAACATGAAAAAGCCAATGAAATAAAACGGTTATCTGAAATGAAAGCTCATAATAAAAGTGTTTTAAGATCATGTAATACAGATTTAATTTGGAGTGTATATACAGTGTATTGTCACTCTCCTTTGAGAAGAAGTTTTCATGAGTCCAGAGAAACAATCTGTGCGCAGCTTTATATCCACACACATTGAATTCAATGAGAAAGTGTACCCAAACTTTTGACCGGTAGTGTATCAGCTATGTCACCTAAACATATCTAGCTATTACGTATAGGCCATATCACCCAGCCTTACAGAAATATTGATTTCTATCAATGTCCCATGATGTATAAAGGTAAATGGACACTTGAATGTATATACAGTATATCCAGTTATCTGAATGTGTTTGTCCGACTGAAAGAAATTCAGTTAAGTGCAATTTCAGTTGGACCAATTTTATTTTTCTCACATACTGACTTTCTTGATGTGTTGCATTTTATATATATAGACAAAGAGTTGTTCTGATACCAATTCTGACCCATGAACATTGTCATAGAACTATAACAGACTCTCAATCACTGACCTGCTCTGCACACTGGTGTCCATGGCAACAGCCGCGTGGGGGTGGATTATCCAATGCACAGATGATGCGAGTCTATGACTGTAGCCGACATTTTATCACCAGGCCTTCATGTTTTCAGTCCTGCAGTCACTTGACGTTGTGCATCACAAGAGGATTATTTCTGTTTGTGCAAGGTAAAATTCCCTTTTTTTTAAAAATACATTTCTGAACCAAGAAATGTAAACATACAGTCAGCAAGACAACAGTGGATGACATAAGATGTTCCAAATGACTGCCAGGGCAAGAGAAGCCTGGGAAAAAAAGGCCACCTCAAAAAGCAAATGTATAAACTAATAAGCATATGTGCTAGTGCCTATACATTATGATGTATGTTCCCTAGACACGGACCCTAGAGGGGGCAACACACATATTAATAGAAACACAACATAAACACATACTAAGTTGTGTGAAAAATAAATCAAGATAAATTAGGAACTGACGATTTAATCATTTTGGACACACAAGTAATATTGTGCTGTTACTGAGGACTGTTTGGCTGGGCATATATTAAAGACAATACACATGACATATAGCAACACCCCCGACACTCTGATGACAGAGTCAACAAAAGAAAAAAGAAAACAAAATACCAGAAAAGAGCAAATTATTAAAGTTACTGATGTCATTAGCACCAGTATAAAAGCAATAGTGGCCTCTTGGCAGTCACTGGCTTAAGAGCAATTATACCACACGACTGTCAGAGTTAATGTGACATTTTTTACAACCAGAATTATGAAGGAAAAGAGAATAATAATAATAACAATGATTAAAATTAAATAAAAGGGAAAAGGTATCGAAAAATGCAAGTTGCTCATTATCTGAAGGGATTGAAGAAGGATATAGAGTGAATATTTCATTTTCTCACGTTACATCTGTGAGCCACACAGGCGATACTGGGCTTTCCTGAACAATGCAAATTCATAGATTTTTGCAGTGTTTACATGGGTTATTTCAGACCTCACTTACAGCATTTTGTCACACTTGTCATTGCCGTGGTTTGAATTGCCTATGACAATGAGATGTCATTTTCTGAGGCCATAGGTCACGGACACTGTGGAAAACTGAATGTCTTATGGGGAGTTTTGCACATGCAGAGAGCTTCCTCTAGTTTTTCCTCTAGCTTCCAAATGAACTCATGGGTCTCGTGCGTTGAACACAACGCAGTGCTTTCAGAGAGAAGACAAAGCCTCCTCTTCTCCCACACCTGACCTTTGTCATCCCTCTGCTCGCCACTGCTGCCCCCTCACTGTTTCTCCCTGCCAGTTTGCATACAAAGTCAATTCACAGACATTAGTCATTTGCTGGGCCAGGCAGCATGTACATAGTGGCGTCATTTACAGTCATTTGCTGTCATCTGAGGCCATAGGTCACGGACACTGTGGAAAACTGAATGTCTTATGGGGAGTTTTGCACATGCAGAGAGCTTCCTCTAGTTTTTCCTCTAGCTTCCAATCGAACTCATGGGTCTCGTGCGTTGAACACAACGCAGTGCTTTCAGAGAGAAGACAAAGCCTCCTCTTCTCCCACACCTGACCTTTGTCATCCCTCTGCTCGCCACTGCTGCCCCCTCACTGTTTCTCCCTGCCAGTTTGCATACAAAGTCAATTCACAGACATTAGTCATTTGCTGGGCCAGGCAGCATGTACATAGTGGCGTCATTTACAGTCATTTGCTCATGTTGAAAATGTTCAACTTGGTTAAAAATTTGTCTTATGCAATGACGCAACAACCAGTCAGCATCAAGGTTCTCTGACTGATGTCACATTCGTGTCCAGTGGCCAGCCAAAGTCAGGTGATTCAAAAAATCTTATCATCTCTTTTTGTTTACGCCTGAAGCTCTACGACACCAGAAGTTTCATCTACCTGGTAGATGTGAATGCACACAAAAACAGCAAAAAAAAAAAATTAAAAAAAATTGTGCAATTTACACAAAAGGCACAGCACAATGTGAAAATTTGCATTTGGTGTGACCAGTGCAAAATATAAAGCGGGCTGTCCTGTGATCATCGCAGGTACAAACAAGATGGCTGACATGAAAGCCAGAATCTGTACAGGTTTATGCCCCGACTAACTAATCAGGAATAAGTGAAACTACTGAAACCTTGCTGTTACTAAGACTCTGCACTACTGAATATTGAACCAGCAGGATTCATGGGGCCACAGCACATTAGAAAATGTGCTGTGTGAAAGTATGACTCAATGGGTGATTAGTGTAAAGCAGCTTTGAGTGTTTTTTAAGTACAACAAACATGACAGATATCACATCAGCATTTAGTGAACATAGCAGCAGGACACAGTGTGAGCACGGAAAACAAGGGAACCTCCAGAAAATTAAAATAGGCTGATTTAAAGCAGAACAATGGAGGATTTTCAAAAGCAACCAGACTTGCAAAGTTCCACTTTCAATAAGAACAAAGGAAAAGAAAATCATCAATTAGAGAAATACTATTTAAAAAAATAATATGGAAATGTCTCCATTTCAGCGCTAAAACAGGTACTTTATTTATTGGAATGGACATTGACAGGATAATTTGCTGTAAAGTGGTCTGTTCATACATGCATGGTAGATAATAGGTTGGCACCTGTGCAGAACTGATGGTGCTTCTAGGTTCAGATCCAGATCGGGTCCTAACACAGACTCTGGCAAAGCAGCAGCAGTTGTCCTTCCTGTCTTTGTGACCTTCATGCTAACTGTGTCCTCTCTCTCTCTCAGTCTGGGCTCAGCAGCTCTGCATGACAGACTGGCCGACTCCAGGTACAAACAGTCACCACTAAAATCATTTATATGCACATCGTATATATGTACTGTATCCGTGTACATACATACAATGTTGTAGCCATGGGACAATTGTGATAATTGGGGGAAAAAAAATCAAATTTAAAGCTCTAGTGTGTAACTTCTGTTACCAAAACAGTGCTAGTGTCACTTCCCTTTCAAAAGGACGACCCTTGCTCCTCATTCCAGTCGTTCTCGTTCAACAGTCCCTTCAATATCTCACAAATTCACCCATGTTTTTATAAACCAGGGTTAATTCCTTTACCTAAAATTCTCTTTAATTCACCCCACTCATGTTTCAAAGAACTGAATAATTAAGTTTCTGCCTTCCCTCCATCAGTCAAACTGCATCACTCCGCTGACAGTAGTGTGGGGTTGACAGACTTAATCGGTGATCTGTGAAGTCATGTGACCGTGGAGTGACTGGGAAGATGCTGGCTCTCCCTTGTGGCCCTTCAAAATAAAGCCTAGGTTGGCGATCAGAACAGCAATTTCAAACCAATCATGTAAAATACTCCCCACCTTCCCCATTCTTGATTAACCAGATAATGGAATGGATCATGCCTTATGATGAAATTTGACATTGTCCCATCCCTACAGAATCTGGGTTATTTCTGGTGCTCAAATTATTACGTATGTTCAAAATTCTAAAACGGGTTTGTGTATTTCTTTAACAACCAATAAGTTGTAAATGAAAACTGCTCTTCCTTACCCTCTCTTTCTCTGTTAGTCACCTATTTGAAACATATAAAACTTTTATGTGTTCCCTTAACTTTTTAATCCTTATGTTATTTCAAAATTATTATTTTGGATGCTTAAAGCACATCACCATGTTTTAATGTGATTTTTAAAAAAAATGGACGCAAAAAGTGCAGGAAAGTGACAATAGAAGAGGTACATATACCCCAAGGATAGGTTATACAGTATGTACAGTATAACCTGTATGTATGACATTATTGATTAAACATAGTTCATGCTTCATTAAAGCAAGAAGGTAAGGTGATACGTTAATGAAAACATCATTAGTCATTGAGAAAAAGCTCAGGTTGTTGAAAAAAGCTGTAGGATTTTAAGTGCAGTATTTTTACATGACTTTTTATAGTTTTTATCCAAATTCATTGGACTAGTTTTAGTTCCATTATATTTTAAATAAGGCAGAAATATATGATTTCTACCTTTTAATTTTATGTTTTTTTGGTGTGTTTTTAAATCCAGACTCAGCTTAGTGCGTGTAACATATTCCCACCCTTGTTTGTTGTGTTCTACTTGGTCACTGCCAGTAGGTGGCAGTACTTGCAAGGCTTTCGTTACTAGCTTCAGGCCATTTTTCACCACCAGCACGACAACTGGAATTATTTTTGTCTGCTGGTTTTCTGCAGTCCAGTCAAATATTATTGAAAGGCAATTTTTAAAACAACACAGTTGGTCAAGTTTCTGTATGGCAACATTTGACACATATTCAAACATAGTCTATTGTGATATCGCAGTAAGTATGGTGACGATACCACACTTTCAACGTGTTTGTTTTGATATGGAATGATATGTAGTTCACAATAAAAAAAAAAAAAAACAACATTGATGATGCAAAATAACACACACGTAAGTGGCAAAACGCATTAATTTGATTGGCGGGCCACATGTGGTCCATGGCTGAAAGTTGGAGACCTCTGTGCTGTTCAAATTGTTACTCCTGCTGAGTGCTGATTTAGAGTGCTGATAATGTCCCTGCAACACCACCAGGGTTGAATGACTATATGATCTCATCAGGAGTTGTGATAAAAAGTTGATTGTGGTGAATTTGGAAAACCGTTATTATTAATAAGTGTATTATATACTGGCGGGGGGTGCAGATGTCTGCAGGAAGAGGCAGAAGAAAAAGAAGCGTGTTGTCTCTCTAATGCTTTGTCTCTGGTAATGCGCTCCTTAATGCACACTCTCAACACACACACTGGCCATTACCACACAGTCCCATGATGCATCTGTCTCAGCCTAGCACAGTCAATAGGGCGTATTCTCGGTTGCTCGGTGGGAGTGTGAGTGTGTGTGTGTGTGTTTTACATTTAAGAAATGTTGATGTTTTTTTGACACTGTTGTTAATGAGTTGGCACCATGTTGAATGTTGCACCTGCCACCCACACACTCAGAGGTCATCGTTCTTTTGCAGTGGACAAAAACAAACCCAGGGAAGCTCCAGCGCGACCCACCAACACCAGCAGCAGCGGCAGCAACAGTGCACAGGCCACAGCAGCAGCAACAGCAGCAGCAACAGCAGCAGCAGCAGCAGCAGCAGCAGCAGCAGCAGCAGCAGCAGCAGGCCCTGGTGGAGGAACCAGCCACAACCTTCCACAGCCTCAAACTGACCTGGTACACACTCTTTGTTTGGTTTGAATTTCAAAGCATATCCCATGATAATTTAGCCTAATCATGTATGAGATGTTGAATCATTGAATGATTAGTGATCACTCAAAGGAAACACCAAGTATTGATCTTTTTCTTCTCATTCACATTTGTGGTCAGACCTTGTTTTGGTGGAGATACACCAAACTACTTCTCAAATGGATGGCTGAGGTTTGTTGAAGTGTGGTTGCATGAGGTACTCACATGGAGTCAGTACTGACCTTGCCGTGCATGTCCATGACGATGTTTCTAAATGAACCACTATAGTTCTAAGAATGTGTCCACATCTTTATGTCACCATTAAACAGCCTTTCTGACAGGAAACTGAAGTTTGTAGCTTTATGCACCACTCAACCTCTACACCAAAGTCCATAGAGAAAATCTGGGATTTTACATTACACTACTTAAGAGTTGATGATTCAGCGGTGGAATAGCTCACTCACTCACTCACTCACTCACTCACTCACTCACTCACTCACTCACTCACTCACTCACTCACTCACTCACTCACTCACTCACTCTTCTACAGCTCTGTTGTCTACATGAGGGTCATGGGGCGCTGGTCTACTGTGTCCTAGCAAAATAAAAGTGTTGATGTTGTTGTTGGTGAAGTAAAGGGGTGAACATATTCTTACAATATTGTAGACATAAGCAGACATGGATTTTAGTCATTTTTTGTTGTGTCTGTGTTGGGAGCCATTTATTTTTATTGGTGGTGTAAGGGGCCAGGTGCTGACTCTGTGTCAGTAGCTTATACAACCACACTTCAAAAACCTGGAATTATCACTTTTAGATTAACAGGTTTTTAAGCAGTTTAAACTGATCCATAATAAGCCAGAGTAATAAACTGCACATTTATTTACGTATATTAAAATACATAAAATATGTATGCAGATTTTCCTAAACGTCCATCTCTGATGTGGTGTTTATTGCCAGGTACCAGACGTACCAGTTCTCATCACCGAAGTCACCAACCTTGGTTCAGGCACTACAGGAGCCTCTGGACTTGGGCTCAAAGGAAAAACTGGGTCACGGACCAGCCCCAAAACTGGATCCCGCCTACAGAATGCTTTCAAACCTGGTGTGGCCAGGGCTGCAATGACAGACGGGCCAGCAGTCACGGCTAAACAGAACCAGAGCAAAGAGCAGGCAGAAAAAAAGAACCAGGCCATCAACCAGCTGAAGAGACTGCTCATTCTGGGGAATAAGAGAGTGGAGGCTCTTGCTACAGTCATCCAGTATCTCTTCACTGAGGTAAGCTCACTTCTCTCTGTATATATCACAGTGAGTAACACACTCACACCTCCTGCTGCTGTGGAGTGGAAACTGCCTTTGTTTTTGTATGGGGAAAATCATAGTGCAGAGTACATTACGATGACTTTGATATTAAATACTACCACAGCACAGACACAGATATTCAGTGCTACTGTTGGTAATATGGCTTTGTTTATTTCTATACTGACTGTTTTCATGAAGTGGCTGCAAGAATGACCATGTGGGAATTAGGCCTGCATTATACTTGCCATAGTGACTCACCCCAGTGACTCTGCAGTGACTGTAGTGACTCTCTGTAGTGACTCTGCAGTAACTGTAGAGTCAAACAACAAACCTCAAACAACAATATTACGTCTCTTGAACAATCCACAGCATCTCACTTATATTGTCCTTATAGGTGTACATCTTTAAGCCTTTAAGTCAGGATGGATGTGTCTTTACATGCAAATACAACAAGCAGTAAAGGGGGCAAATTGGAGAGAGTGGGAGTGTAAAGACACCATCCTTCCCTATGGCAAAAGCACCCACAGTCTATTATTATCACATAACTCTGCAGTTGTTGGTGTGTTGCTATTTAAGATGCAGAGATGTTCTTAGAGGAAGAGTGTAGTAATGGCTGTTTTTAGTCTGATGTTCCCATATACAACATCACATGATACGACAGAAACATATTGTATGTGGTCTGTGACAATTTTTTGTATGACATTTAATCCTTCAGTATTAAGGTGTGTGCATCATCTCTGCCACAGTGTCTGACAGTGCACTTCTTTTGTTGTTTGTTGTATTGAAAGTTTAAAAGCATCTGCCCCTCATGCGTCCAAAACAAGTTAAGTTTCTGTTAAACATAGCAGAGATTAGTTCATACTGTAGTGAGCTGGTTGGTGTGTGGCTGCTGACTGGGTCAGACAGGCACCAGGATAAGTCCCGGACATGGATTAATGGCTCAGTGAATATTTGCTGTGTGCTTACAGGGTTTATTGATATTATATTTGCGCAGCTTAGAAGCAAATAAAAAACTTCATGCACACAGACAGACATAAGTCACAGTAAGTGCCATTCAGTCATCCTCTTGTATCCTCTCTTAACCCAGCTGTTTTAACCTAGACCTGCATTCACTTTGACTTGCCACCTTTATTTGGAGATAAAGTTGTAATCAAAATTATTCAATCCCCACTGTAAAATAGGTTTATTCCAATCCAATCCAATCCAATCCAATCCAACTTTATTTATAAAGCACTTTAAAAACAACAGCTGACGCAAAGTGCTGTACATTAGAGATAAATAAAATAAACTACTGAAAAACACTAAAAGACAGAAAAAACAGTAAAACACTGTGGAGTGTACATATGTACACGCATATACAGTACATGTGCAGAAAGTGAAATGGACTATATACACATACATATGCACACAAACATGCATGTATACATACATATACACACTGCATACATATACAGAATATATACATATATATATACTCACACATACTCTCGCAAAATGTACAAACTAGCAGCTGTTTGCTGCTAGTTTGTACATTTAACAAACTAACAGGAACAAATCAAACAAGAACAATTAAACAAATCAAACAAGAACAATTTAATAAACAAATCAAACAAGAACAATTTAATAAACAAATCAAACAAGAACAATTTAAACAGCTCCGCACAAGTAAAAGCAAATAAAAAACTTCATGCACACAGACAGACATAAGTCACAGTAAGTGCCATTCAGTCATCCTCTTGTATCCTCTCTTAACCCAGCTGTTTTAACCTAGACCTGCATTCACTTTGACTTGCCACCTTTATTTGGAGATAAAGTTGTAATCAAAATTATTCAATCCCCACTGTAAAATAGGTTTATTCCAATCCAATCCAATCCAATCCAACTTTATTTATAAAGCACTTTAAAAACAACAGCTGACGCAAAGTGCTGTACATTAGAGATAAATAAAATAAACTACTGAAAAACACTAAAAGACAGAAAAAACAGTAAAACACTATAGAGTGTACATATGTACACACGTGTACAGTACATGTGCAGAAGGTGAAATGGACGATATACACATACATATGCACACAAACATGCATGTATACATACATATACACACTGCATACATATACAGAATATATACATATATACTCACACATACTCTCGCAAAATGTACAAACTAGCAGCTGTTTGCTGTTAGTTTGTACATTTAACAAACTAACAGGAACAAATCAAACAAGAACAATTTAATAAACAAATCAAACAAGAACAATTTAAACAGCTCCGCACAAGTAATATTACAAGTGGTTTCTCCAACTTCAACACAAAAAGCCACTTTAATGACTATTGCTGTAACAAAAGATTCAACCCCTTCATGACAAGCATCTTTAGTACTTACTAGATCACCTTTTGCTGTTAGGACTTGCTGCAAATGTGATGCACAGCCAGACACCAGGCTGCTGCTTGTATAAATGACACCGTAGTTCTATAAACATGACAGAACTGACTCTAAACTTGATACAACTGTTGTATATTTGCTCCTGGTCTCTCTCTTCTGTCTCTCCCTCACCTCCCGCTTTTTCTTTCTCTCCCCCCTTTCTGTCCCCCACCTCTCCTCTGTCCCCCATTTTCCTCTCACCCCAACCGGTCGAGGCAGATGACCGCACATCTTTGAGCCTGGTTCTGTCACAGATTTCTTCCTGTTAAAAGGGAGTTTTTTCTCTCCACTGCCCCCGAGTGTTTGCTCATTGTGTGAACTGTTGGGTTTCTTTTCTCTCTCTGTAACATCGTAACGGTTTCTGCCGTACTATGTGCAGTGCCGTGAGATGTTTTGATTTGGCGCTATGCAAATACAATTGAATTCACTTGACCAACAGATTTGAACGATCGGCTAGCAGTCTTGTTGCTAACTGGCCTGCCTACCTGATAATGTGAAGTGTTTTTTGAAAAAACAAAAACAAAATCTCACTCTCTCTGATGTGGATAACAGGTTTGTTGGTGCTGATAACAGGTTATTCCACAGATAACGAGCTTCTTTCAAGCTGATACCAACTGTCCCGCATGTTTCTCACACTCTGAGGACACATGTCTGTGTGTCAGTGTGTGATTGCACAGGTTACATAACTCCGATGTGCTGCTGATTAGATGGAGTTTTTCTCTGAGCGGCAGCTGGCGGCAGCAGCTTTTTGCGGAGGTGCAGACTCGTAACATGTAGACTTGAGTTTAGAGCCTTCATGATTTGGACAGCGGCCTTTTCTCACTCACTATGTTTCACCATTTGACTGTACTTCTGTCCTTGTTCAAGTATACAAACCCTTTGGGGAATTGATTTATTGAATGAAATGTGTCTGCTGTGCTAGACGGTGAGACGTGTCCTCTTATAAGTGTTTTTTTTCAGTTGGCCTCCAAACCACTTTAGCTGGTGGATATTTGTTAGGATGTTGAGAACCATGTTGAGCCTTATTACCATGCATTTCCTGCTGCTTTCTGTTGGAAACTGGATGTCAGAACTGGGAGTGGTACCACCCCCCGAGTTCACCGTGTTCCAGGTGAGAAGTTGAAAAAAAAATATCGATTTTTACCTATCACGGCCTAGCCACTGTTAGCCAGTGGTAGCAGTACCAGTCAGTAACAACGCTCTGCATCAGGGGTGGGCAATTCATTTTCCCAAGGGGTCACATAAAAAACATAAAATACAGTTGTTGAGCTCAGTTCTACACATTTTTATATACAGCAGTAGACTGTATCATTTTCACAAACCTGGTAAACATAAATGTTATGATTCAGAAGTGGAAAATGGAAGTAGGTTTAGTACAAACGCCAACACTGTATTGTTTATGCATTTAAAATTCCCCAAAACAATGGTGAACAAAATGTGCATGTCATTTTTGAATACAGCGTGACTCGCCAGTAACTTAAACTGTAATCCTTAAACAGCTTTCTTCCTTTAGGAAGATCTCACATAATTTACGGAAATACTTACAGTATATGTAGTACGCAAAGTTGCTTCCACACGCAAGTGAATGCAAATGCACGCACACATATGTATGAAAATTGAAGAAAAAGGCCAGCTTCAAATAAAAGCATACCTTATGTTAACTTAGTTACTTTTATTTTCTAAATTCCAATCAACCTTACGTGGGCTAGTCAGGAGGGGCCAAGGGGCTGTGTGTGGCCCTGGGGCCATAACATTCCCACATCTGCTCTACATGGTATTTTGTGCCCAAACACGTCTATGGTTAAAGATTAAACACTACTGTGCATGCAACCGATTTACTGTGAAACAAATAGGATAAAAGTGATGTTAATGGTACAAGTCAGAGGGTTCTTATGGTGGCAGCCATCTTGGAATCCCATGTCAGGCTTGGTGAGGTTGTGGGGGTGGGGGTCCCTGTGTGAGGAACGTGCCATGACCTCGGAAGTCCAGACTACAAATGGAACATACAATAACTTGCAGCAAGAAATTCCGTCTCATTGTCAGCTCAAGTGGATTTCAGGGTTTCCTCTTGTCTTCTTCTTCAGTGTACGAATTGCTTCTGTTACTTACAGGTCAAAGACTGTGGCTGGAACTGTGGAACACTTGCAGAGCACCAAGGCTATTTTGCGTCCAGTGAAATGTACATGCAGCAGTCATTCAGCTTTCATCTGGTGTGTTACTTCGTACAATTTTAGTGAGACCAACATCATTACACGTATTTTAAAAGACCAGTTTTGGTGAAACTAAGACTACGATGTGACTGGACAAGCAGGCTGGAAAGCAGAGGTGCCGTGGTGAGTGGGGGGGGGGTATAAGAGAGAAGCAAGTCAGGGGCGGTGTGGGAATGCAACAGCTGCAGATCAAGCCCCAGAGTTGTGTGACGTGTGTGGCTGTAACTAAAGCATGAATTCCACCACTATCTAATCTGCCCCACTCACTTAAAGTGACTGGTAAATATCAACTGAAGGTTTGAGGCTGAGCTGCTTTGCCCTGAGGGTGGGCTGTGAGCGGGGGTGGGGCTGGTTGTTTTGGTGGAGAATCTGAATAATCTGGGCCTGAAACCCACACTGTTAAGATAGTTTCAGTGTTGTTGTTTTTTTTTTTTGTGGATCACGGAATCCAAACTAGATTTGTGTCTCCAGAACCAGAAGTGCATTCATTCCTATGGCAACCTTCATCTCATATTTGGTGCAAAATTCCTCACTTCTGCTGTTTTCCAGGCCACAATTTGCCTCATGTAAGATAAAAAGAATTGAACTTTTTGGTGGTTTTGGACCAACCATGGATACACTTAGTGTCACAGCGTCAAAACAAACTAGCTCTGAGGCTGTTAAAATATTTTTAGCTGTTTGCTTCCAGACAAATTCAGTTAAATATCCAGACTTTAGTGCATGTCTAGAAGAAGTTTTTGTGGTTTATTTCCACAATTTCTTGTGTGTTTTTTTGGTGTGTGTCTGTAATTAGTTCAGCACAAAGACAAGCATTTCTATATCTATATAGTGGTATGGAGACATCACTGCAGCGTGGATGTATATGCACTGTAGCCATGAGTGATGGTTTTTGTGGATACCGTGAATGATTATTTTATTCATTGTAGTTAATGCATGTTGTTTGGGTTAATTATATTATAATCAGTGGGTGTACTTACATATTCAGATAAATGGATATAGGCTATGTGACTGTAGTAATGAACATTCCCACATTTATTTACCTTTGGGGACTTGTTTTAACAAAGTAACTTTAAAACTGTAAAAATGTGGGAAACTAATTTAACATAATTACTTAAATGTTATACAATTAGACTATTTGACTATCAACAATGCCAAACACCTAAATTCAATAGACCATATTCTCTGGATGTTTCTGGAGTTAAAGTTAAGTTAAAAATTAAAACATACCTCATTGACAGGGTTTTTTTCTTTGTATTCAAGGTCAAGAAAACAGAAAACCTCTGAAGGAATAAAAAGACAAACGCTCTGTGTGCATGTTTTCTTTTATGCCAAGGTTTGTTTGCCTGATCAGTGAAAGTTGTTCCACTGTGAACTTTACACAGAGAAAAGTAAAGATGAGAGAGAGGTAGATGCCGTCGCACCAGTTCTGAGTGCAAGCGGGTAACAGAGGAGAAGGAGAGACAGAGAGGAAAGGTGGAGCAGAAATAACTCGCATTCCTCCATCATACAGTATGGAGGAGGAGGAGGAGGAACAGAAAGAGACAGAGAGAGACACAGGGAGGAGTGGAAGTGGCAGAGTGAGCAGTGAGAAGTATAGACCGAGGGAGAGAGAGAGAGAGAGAGTTCCGTTTAGGAGGAGGACAGAGTGACATTCACTTCTTATAGTAGTAAAAGAGAGAGAGGGAGAGAAAGAGGAGGAAGTGAAAGACAGGGGAGCAGCACAGTTGTGCGTGAGTCAGTAAGTCATGGGTGCCACAGCCAGCAAAGCCCATGCAAAGCCCAGGAAGGTTCCCCTTCATCGGCGCAGGAAGAAACGCAAGGTGTGTGTTCACGTCAGTGTGTGTCAGTGTGTGTCAGTGTGTGTCACAGTCGCAGCAGTAACAGACTCTGTGGAGAGAGTCAGGCAGTAAAGCACTTCAGTGTGTGTGTGTGTGTGTGTGTGTGTAGCTGGTCTTCCTTATGTTGTGGGGACCTAAATCTGTCTCCACACTCACATGATGGGGACTTGTCTTCCTTATGGGGACCAAAATCAAGTCCCCATAACGTAAATGACTCCATCTTAAGGCGAAGACATGTTTTAAAGTTAGGGTTAGGTTAAGGTTAGGGTCAAGGTTAGGGTTAGGACACTAATAATTGTGGTTAAGGTTAGAGTAAGTCTGCAGGAAATGAATGGAAGTCAACGTAATGTCCTCTGAAGTCATGGAAACCAGTGTTTGTGTGAGTGAGAGAGACTTGACAGGATGTTTTCCTGCTTGTAGACAGAATATGAAACATCACAGCGTGGACTACACTCTCCTTATCTGACTGTTGTGATTTTTTTATGAGGGTGTTTCTGTTTCAGCAGTCCTCTTATCGCTCCTGTTCTCCACACATTCACTGCTGGAAACATTTAGTTTGTGCCTCTTTGTTCTTTACGTTCTTTGTTGTGTGCATCTGCTCTTTGACTTAACCCAGCCCTCACACAAACAGATGGGCTTTATGAGTCTGTGTGTGTGTGTTTGAAAGTGAGAAAGTGAGGAGGCGGCAGAACCCATTGGAAATGCGGCCGCTCCTGTTGCTAAGCCGCTGCCGTTTCTGCGTTGTTGTTGTGTGTGTCACGGGGAAAATAATTAATGGAATTCCTCAGCATCATAATGTTAATAATGATCATAAAGTCTTTTTTTTATATAACTATTGTGATAAATGTGACATTTTTGCTCTTGGGTGAAAGTTGAAGAAACCAGTAAAATTACACTTTCCAGTTTCTTCAATCGCAGAAAACCACAAACACACAACATTTCATACATTATGAGGAAAAACACTCAATGCAAACATCAATAATAGAACTACTATCTATCTATATTATATATATCTATCGATGTTATATATCATATTCATACAATATTTGTATCCTTGTGCACATTCTATTTACATATTCATATTCATAGCTACTGTTGGTGGTTTGTATATCTTGCTGAGTCAAGTATTTATTTATCATGCATATATTACACCTATACCTACACTATATATCCCATATATATCATATATCATATCTGTGTGTAAGGCTAAAGGTGTTCATTTTATTATCACTATTATTACTATTTTCATTACACACTGTTGCTGCTACCATGAGTACTATATACTGTTGTTGTTATATTCTGTTGATTATTATTATATACTGTTATTATGTACTCTTATTATTAGTGACATTACCACCATCATCTTGCCACTGCACCTTATCAACTGTGTTTATTTTTTAAATTTCACTGTCCATAGATAAGATCATACCGTATAAGATTAGTTCATTCTAAGGTTTTGATTTTGGAGTAATAGCTTTTATCTTTTTTGGATTTGTCTATGAATTACATCCTTTAAAACAAAACAAAAAAAGTGGTAGGATGTTAGAAAATCATAAGTTACAAGTATAACATGTGCATGAAAAATAATACAATATGGATGTTTTGCATTAAATCTGATACTGTGGAAAATATGTATTAAAAATTGTGGCAACAAACTAGTATTTTAAAAGGTTAGAATAATGAAAATGAATGAATGTCTGACATTTCTGATCTTGACTGATGTTGAAATGACTCAAAGTGAAAAATAATCTGAATATGTATTGTTTTATTGACACTGGGGCCTTTTGGAAGAAGCCTTACTGAGTCTCCTCTTTGTCTTTCGTACAGCGTGAGGAGTCCTTGAAACAGAAGAAGGAGCTGTCACTGGAAGTAGCGAACCTCCGAGACGAGCTGGGTAAGGGACACACGACCTACTGCACACACTTTATCTCCACACACATACACAGACTCGTTTTTCTATGTCCGTCAAGAACCCTCATACACATAAAGCAGTCCCTTGCCCCTTACACTAGCAACCACATGCCTAACCCTAACCCTAATTTAACCCAATTCTAACCCTAAATCTAAAAGTCTTAATTTAACTTAAAAAGTCTAAGTCTTAACCCTACTGTTAGGTCTGGTTGCCCGGCAACAGCGTGTTCGTTTATCCTGCATTAGGACAAACTTCTCGTTTGAGCTCTTTATTTTCTTTAAGCAAAATGGACGATGAAAAATACTCCAGTCCAGTACAAAGACCCGCAGGGAGCAGAACACCCTACAGTCGTCTTTGTTAGAGTGAGCGCCCAGATTAAAGGAAACAATAACTTTTATAGAACCACAAATGATGGTATGAACATGATTGGTAAGACTAGGTGGGGAGTGGCCGTGGTTTAGACTTGGCTCTCCCTTGTTGGTGCACAGACTAAGTCCCAGCCTCTTGGCACATGACCAACCAATCTTCAGGCATTGCTTCCACTTGTGTCCCTCCTTGGTACTTCCCCGAGCTAACTGGTGCCAACTAGTGTGTCTTCCCTGAGTTAGAATGCATGATGTACCCTAATATCGTTTAGGCTGTGTTCATCTTATCCGTACTTTCTGCACCTTTTGTACTGTGCAAGCATTAGCATATGTGTGCATAAGTGAGTGTGCGAAAGCAGTGTGTGTGTGTGTGTGTGTGTGTGTGCATGTAGTAGATAGCTGTATATGGCCAGTGTAATACATGTGTTAAGCATAATAAGAACGAAAACCCTCACACTACTAAGCCCTTTAAACTGGTGGAGACATTTTGTCTGGTCCCAACAAGAAGACAGGTTTTTTGGTCCCCACGAGGACAGAAAAACATGCACACCCACACACACTCCAATGCTGGTATCACTGCACACCGTCCCTCTGTCTGTCGTCCATTTGCATATGACACACATTACACACAAAGGTTATCAGGGACGGGTCAACAGACATTCAAAACCTGCTGTTATTTGTGGTGGATATTGCTGCAGCTGCTCCTCCTCATACTGTAGCTGGGAGTCTGTGCTCACACTGACCACATGAGTTTTTACGAGTTTTCTTCACCAGGACCAAGGGATTTATACGACATTGGCCAAGTTGAATTTTCAGACTCTGAAGAGTGAAAACAAGCAGGTCTAACTGCACTTGCTGGAAATGTTCTGATATCCATCAGTAAATAAAGGTGTCTGTAATTAAAAAGAAAAAGTAAAGTCAGGTTCATAACCATTGTGGTGTAGCAGATTGTCACCAACCGACCTGACTACCTATCCGTGCGCTCACACACGGAGAAATGTCAAAGAAAATGCTGCAAAAAATTTACATTTCCACAACAGGTGGAGCTTTGATGAGAGGGTTGGTG
>JAFBJR010000850.1:7207-46522 GCA_016785285.1 Brachirus orientalis | reverse complement strand
TGTTGGGATGCCATGTAAAATGTAAATAAGAACAAAATGCATTGATTTGCAAATCTCATAAAGCCATATTTTATTCACAATAAAACATAAACAACATATCAGTTGTTGAAACTAAGACATTTTACCAGTTAATTAAAATATGAGATAATATCAATTTTATGACGGCAATACGTCTCAAAAAAATTGAAACAGGGTGATGTTTACCATTGTGAAGCATCATCTCTCCTTTTAACAACTGTCTTTAAACATCTGGGAAGTGAGGAGACCAGTTGTTGGAGTTTTAGGACAGGAATGTTGTCCCATTCTTGTCTGCTCCAGGATTCCAGCTGCTCAACAGTCCTGGACCTGAAAAGTCTGGACTGCAGGCAGGTCACTTCAGCATCTGGACTCTTCTCCTGTGAAGCCATGCTGTTGTGATGATGCAGTATGTGGTTTAACATTGTCTTGCTGAAATATACAAGGTCTTCCCTGAAAGAGACGTTGTCTAGATGGAGCATATGTTGCTCTAAAACCTCTATGTACTTTTCAGCACTGATGGTGTCTTTCCAGATGTGTAAGCAGCCCACACCATAGGCACTAATGCTCCTCCATACCATCAGAGATGCAGGCTTTTCAACTGTCCACTGATAACAAGCTGGATGGTCACTGTCCTCTTTAGTCCAGGACACAGAAAAAGAATTTCAAATTTTGATTCCTCTGACCACAGAACAGTTTCCATTTTGCCTCGATCATTTTAAATGGTCCAGAGAAGACGGCAGTGTTTCTATATCATGTTCACGTATGGCTTTTTTTTACATGATACACCTTTAACTTACATATGTGGATTGAACAGTGAACTGTGTTCACAGACTGTGATTTCTGGAAGTGTTCCTGAGCCCATGCAGTGATTTCCAGTAGAGAATCATGTCTGTTTTTAATGCAGTGCTGCCTCAGGGCCTGAAGATCATAGCATCCAGTTTTGACCTTTGACCTTATCCCTTGTACACAAAGATTCCTCCTGATTCTCAAAAACTTTTTATGATATTACATACTGTACAGGGCCATTCAGAGTGGCCCAAAATGTTTGGAAGGCTATAACCCATGGGCCAGACATTGCTCTGAACTATTATTCTTTTTTTGTTTCACAACCACAGCATTTTCTGGCTGTCAGTTCAAGACAAACAACTCTAAACAATTACCAGAATCACAGCAGCACCTGCTGGTTTTTAGTGGAAGAAACAACAGCATTTTGGTTAGCAACATCACAGCACTATTTATATTACAACAAGAAATACTTCCATAGTGCAACAAGAAGACAGGGAAAAAAAAGAAAAAACAACTAAATCATGGTTCAGCTACATCCAGGCTACATCATAGCACCTGTAAAATCACATTTGTGAAACCTTCTGTCCTTAAGTGCATAATGTGAGGGACTCGTTGTACAGCTGAAATCAAAATTATTCAACCGCCACTGCATTTTAGGTTTTTTCAGGTGTTTGGAGTAAAAGAAAATTACACATTATGAGGATTTTATCCAAATTCAACACTAAATCCTACTTTCAGTGAGTACTGCAGTCAACCCCCTGAATAGAATTCCTCACACATTTGAGCACACATTTGCAAATCACATGTCGCCTCAAGGATTTCCATTAGTTGCATCAGATACACTTGAGCTAGTTCACCTCAAATACCTGGATTGTTGATGGTGACGTTTGATTGGATGATAATATGAAATATAGCTGTTTAGAAAATTGTCCAAAAAAGTTCAGAAAGTTCAGTTTATCCTCCACCGAGGGTCACAGGGGGCTCTGGTGCCTAATAACTGACACAGGGCGAACAGTGGGTCACACCCTGGATGGGTCACCAGTCCATCACAGGGACACATAGACAAACAACCATCTACTCTCACATTCACATCTATGGGCAATTTAGAGTGTCCAGTTGCCCTGATCCCCGCATCTGCATGTTTTTGGACTGTGAGAAGAAACTAACCACTACACCAACTGTGTGGCCCACTGTCAAATTCAAAATTGGCTAATACTTTTCAAGAAATGGTAAAGTGTCTTGGTTTCAACATCTGATATGCTGTTTATGTTCTATTGGGAATAAAAAATGGGTTTGTGAGATTTGTAAATCATTGCCTACTGTTGTTTGGAATTGAAGCTGTAAGTGTGTTCTGATAAAAACCTCCAGTAGCTGACATCATGCAACCAAGGTAACACCCTCAGCAGCCTATGATTTCCGCGATGCAAAAGTGTGTACTGAAACTGAGCAACAAAAAAAGTGGCAGCCATGTTTTCAGTGACAGCAACAACGCTGTCAGCTGTGTTTTTATCATTTTTAGTGCTTGTATTTGTGTCAGTGGGGTAACACGGTCACTCCCTGTCCTTCATATCAAACTAGTGAATCACTGTTGAAATGTACCAGATGACTAATAAAAGTAACATCCAGTGTTTGTGAGTTGCCACAGATTGGGGAAAGGTTTTCATGTGCATGTGTCTGTCAGGTGTGTTACTCGGCAGTCAGTGGTGTGACAGGCTGCCATTTAACTGTCATTAAGATAATGCACCACTTTACCATTGATGCTTAACTACTGAGGATGAGATATAATTCAAAGTAATACACGTTACGTTGCATACTTTTTCATTGTTTTGTACAGGTGTGTCTTTACGGTGTTATTGGTTGTTTGTACACACACACACACACGCACACACACTGGTTTCCATGACTTACATGACTTACATTCATTGGGACAGACTACCCAAGGCCTTTAATGCCTAACCCTATCCTTAACCTAACTGCAGTTAGTTTATAGTCCTAAATTCAACCAGTTCTCCAGAAATAAAGTTCTTCTTAATTAAGACCAGGTTTTAGTCTCCATGAGGACTACTGGTTTTGACAAGATCAGTGTTTATGACAGTAGAGGTGCTCAACCACACCATTTGTGCTTGTCCTCAATTTACCTTCACACTGTACATGCCCTAGGCTACACACAGGAACAACCTGTTCCTGTACTGGTTAATGTTTAGTTCTTTAATAGTTTACAGTAGCCACAAAGAATCTCTACTCTTTAAAACAATATTTTAAATATTTTCTTACCTTTTAATAACTGGACTACTTGTTGAATGTGTGTAACAATTCACAATATAAGTCCTGACAAGACCAAATGTCTGCATATTTGTCTGTCAATTTTAGGTGCCATTTTCCGTATCTACTATTGAGCATATGTTGTGATAAATAAATCACAACTTAACTTTATACATGTGGGTTGAAAAAACATATGTGCGTGGTAAATGCTCACCAAATGATACCAACTAAATGCATGCAGGCAGAATTTACAGAATATCAGATAAACACCTCTTTACTAAAATGTGTGCCTCTTGGGCCAAGAACAAGCCTGAGACAGATGCTTGCATACACTAAAAATAAACTAAATCTGATATCAGTTGCTTAAGAAAAGGTTATTATGATAAAATCTACACCTGCCTAAGCCCTTTTTAAGCCTTTATCTGGCAGTTAAACAGCCTTGCTTGAAATTCTTTGTTTGGGATTAGACACAAACTCAGCAGTGGACCAGCAGCACCTCTGTCCCATCAATTTTCTCTGTGGACCTTAGTATTGTTTAGGGTTAGATAAGAAATCGTGGACATAAGTCTTGACAATATCAGGAGTCCCAGGTTGATGATGTCAGAGGCAACCGTCAACTCCTTTATCTGTCGCATGTGTCACGACCAAACCACGTTCTGTAAAGATGTCCACGTTCAAAGGAAAAGCTCTCTAGTATTGTCCATTTAAGGCAGTTAAAGGCATTTGTCATTCTGGTATTGGAACATATTTACCAAAAGTGACTTTTTCATGCTAGAGCGAAGAATATGGGCCTCTCCTGAAGTTGTGTCATTACTTTACACCTGCTGCATAAACACACACACATATTTATAATAAAGAACTCCATTGTGTCTTAGCCACTTTCAGCTGTCATTGTCTATGTGTATCTATCACCACGGCAACAGGCGCACAAACTTACGATATAGAGAACTATTCAGTGGAAAACAGCAACTGTCCCAGCCCCAGCCAGTTGTTACCACATAGTTAAAGAAGTAACAGTAATGTGTGTGCTGCCTCATGCTAACGCTTGATAGACACTGAAATAGATTAAAGAGTGCAGAGAAAAGTCCTTCGGCCGTCCAGCTGCTCTATTCTTCCACTGGACAGCATGCCAAATGTTTCAGACTCAAAACAGACCTGAGATTAGAATGGCGTGTGATGATTGGTGGAGATGGAGGGAAGCGCGTGTGTGTGTGTGCTCGTGAGAGCTGGACTTAGTCAGTGGAGAAATGAGTGCATCTGCATACTTGTGAGCTGACTTGCAGATGTTTCAGGGGTTGGAGTCCCTGTCTGTTGTCAGAGTAATTAAACAGGAATGCAGTTGTATCGGAATGCTGAGGAACGTGCACAAAACTGTTATTACCTTATTACCTGTTGAGGCACTAACTGTTCCAGCATGTCCCATCTCAGCTCACTCTGGAATATGACATTATGTCAGAAGACGATGCTCCAAATTGTAGTAACGAAGTAACAGGACAGACTGTACTGTTACCTTGCAGCAAGAAGGTTGCCGGTTCACACCCTGGGTCAGTCTGTTCTGTGTAGAGTTTGCATGTTATATCCGTTTGGGTACTCCCATACTCCAAAAACATACAGAGGGCAAGTGGACACTCTAAACGGACCGTAGTTGTGAGTAGGATTGGTTGTTCATCTCTATATGTTGCCTCTGTGATGGACTTTATGATCGTATCCAGGGTGTATTTCGTGTCCTGTGTCAGCCGGGATTGGCTCCAGCACCTTTGTGACCCTCATGTGGAGGATAAAGTTGTGGACAATGAATGAATGTACAATCAAAACTAAGTAGGTGAAATGTTCATCTTCAGTCAAAGGATTGGCAAAAACATAATTATCAGCAACAACGTCAAGTCTGAACACATGATTTAGTGTCAGTGTGGAGTTGGGGTGCAGGAGTAAATCTAAGTATAAGGCCACATATTCTGACATAATCCATCACAAATTCCTAATTTTAAAGCCTCCGATTGTTATGAAACATCATCAAAAAATTCTCGAAATAGATACATAATTAAGAATTCCAAAAAATTAGTCTAGGCTAGCAATTTGAAATTTTTTCACAATATATATTTGAACGATTGTTTTTAGTCATCTGGGTGAGAAACAGACATTTCGCGACTCAAATGTGAACCTTGTCTCACGGTGAATTCTGCACCCACGTGTGCGCCGGCTTCCGTGACAGTTGACAAATGAGGGTCAGTGTAAAGGTGAAACCCCTTAACACATAGTACTAACACACAAGCACCAACGTTCATTCCTCCTCTCATTATCTCCTTCCAGTCGCGTCGGCGCAGTCCTGCGAGCGTCTGAAGACGGAGAGGGATGAGGCGCGTGTCACTTTGGAGGAGGCTTTCAAAAGGCTGGAGGAGCAGCACAAGGAGGAGCTGGTGCAGCTGGAGGACAGGTGTGCATTCACCTCTGCTGACTCACGAGCCGATTTTTTTCCCCCCCCCGACTGGATGATGTCTAAATGTGTCCGTGTGTGTTGTAGACTAAGGACTTTTTACCAAATAGAGTGGGACAAGGTCCACCAGATGTACCAGGAGGAGGCCGACAAATGCCGCATGTTGATGGAGCAGCAGGTCAGAGCATTCACTCACCCACACACACACACACACAGGTTTGCACAGCTATTCCTCTTAGGACTCTCTTTGATTTCGGTTCATTTGGACAGCCTAAACGAGGTGGTTAACTTTAACTTCAACCATACCAAGTAAAAGCCCAACCCTGACATTTACCAAATCATAAATCAAATCTTAGCCCTAAATTTAACCAATTCTGCCTCATTGGGACCACTGGGTGACACACAGTGTTGGTACAGACCACCAGCACTAACTGTGGTGCTGTGTGTGTGTGTGTGTGTGATGATCTACAGGTGGAGGAGCTAAGGAGTCAGCATGAAGCAGAGAAGAAGAACCAGGAAGTGAGTTACAGCCAGAAGATAGAGTCTGCCAAACAGCAGTATGAGACCTCCATACAAGGTGAGTGTGGTGACAGGTTCCATCAATAAATGTCTAGTTAGTGGTATATTCTATCCTCCACAGGGTGTTTAGAGAATGGGTTTGTTTCTTGGATACATGGTTAGTTGGTTAGTGTTATACTTGTTTGGATGGTTGTTTGTTTGGTTAGTTGGTTGCTTGATTGTTTTTGCAATGCTTTAGTGATGCATTTCTAACTCGTCTAATCCTTGTTTTGTTGAAGTTTTGAATGTTTTTTTTATTTTGCCCAGTACAAGACAAAGCCCCCCTTTCAGGCAATAATGGTTGGTTATTTGTTTCTTTGGTTGGTTAATTAGTTGCTAGGTTGCTTGATTATTTGGTTGATTGGTAGTTGCTTAGTAGTTGCTTCATTGGTGGGTTGCTTGGTTAGTTGCTTTGGTAACTTGGAAATTAAATGAAAGACTCATACTAAGTGAATAATTGTTACAAAACCAAACTTACCTCTGCAAACACCTACAGTATAATGTATTTCTGGGAGAGCTTTAAAAAACAAGACGTGTTCATTTTTCAAAGATGAGCTTGCTTTAATTGGTTGAACAACTGTTTACATGTTTATTGTCATTGATGATGCCAGTGTACATATGCATATGTATTTTTTATGAATATGTAGTTCATGCATGTCATTTATCTGTGTGTGTTTCAGAGCTGAAGAGAATCCAGCAGACAGACCTGGAAAATTTGCAGAAAACACTGGCAGAAACTGAAACCTCTCTCTCGGTATGTTTCATCCCTAACCGATTGTCTATTTTCTTTTTATATTTTTTGTTACCTATATCATATCAAATAGAGATATACAACAAATAGAACATGTTTTGCATTGTAAACAGCTGTTACAGCTTTTAGGCTGGAGCTTTTTCCAATTCAGTCAGAAAATAAGTTTTGAAGTTTTCTGAGGATTTTGCCCTATATCAGCTGGGATTGGCACCAGTTTTCTGAGGATATGGACTGTAATTTCGTAGACCAGACCAGGGGGGTGTGTCCAGGTGCATTTTGCAAGTTTCGTGCGCAGCCAGGCACAAGTACTCCTCTGTCCCGCCTCCATCTCTCCTACCAGCAAGTAGCAAAGAGAGAGAGAGAAGACGTGACTGGGTTTAACACAGTCTTCACCAATCAAATGAGCTCCTCTCCTCACCTTCAAATGCGTTGCAGCGAGGTGTAGTGCAATTTTCGTTTCGCCATGGACAAAGGAGACAGCAGCAGCGTCAGACGGAGGAAAACTGATGTTCTGGTCCGGGAAGTCCAAGCTCGCAGTGCAGCCGAATATATGATCACATGAACAGACCTCCACAGGCTGATGATGCAAAAGGAGCTAAAAGGAGGTTACCAGTATTATTAATCAGGTTTGCCCTGACATACTAAGAACCGTTGCCCAGTGTAACAAATGTTTAATGTGATTGAGTAAATTGTGGCCAAAAATGTACAAACAGAAACATTTAAGGACAGAGCTGTGCAGCCAGGTTATCTTTCCTCTCCCCTGCGCTCTGCTGCTCCACCTGCATGTTGCGTGCTATGCTGTGTAGTAAGCAACATGCCACAAGAATGCACTGAATTTTATGAGATGAGAGAAGCCGATGCCGAGGCTGTTTGTGGTTGGCTGAGAGGGTATGACGAAATTAGGACCCGACCAGGTTGGAGCTGGCAAAAACGCACCTTCAGTGCAGCCTTTTGGCACAAAATTGTCACTGCGCCAAGCTGAAGCTGTCGACATCTCCCGCTTTTGTGCCGACACATCCATCTCGTCGCGGCTGGTCTACCAAATTGCCAAATTTGCTGCGCACGGTGTTGCGCTGGACAAAATTACCACTGCGCGGGCTGCGCTATGCTGCCCCTAGCTACATTCCCTCAGTCTGTTCTGATAGTATTGCTTCACATAGCCTGTTTTCAGATGAAGGACACAGCAAACAAATAGTATTACTTCATTTCTGTTCACAAGGACCAAACAGAGGCCGAATAATAACAACAAAAAACCCCCAAAGTCACACACTGCATCTTTAAGCCAAGTTTACACTGCATGATTTCTGTCCAATAATCATTTTGCCAAGTTTTTGGCAAGTCATGACTAAATGCCCCTTAAGATTTGTGATCGGCAGTTGCCACGTGTGAAATAATCACAGACATAGTCTGCTGATAACTGGAGAAGAGAGCAATTATCCAACTCTGGATGTCATAAAGTGTCAACTAGGCTTCTGATGGTCACTGGTCACTCATGGTTGACGTTCATCTGCATCGTCCTTCTCTTACCAGGAGAAAATAACTGAGCTGTCAGCAGAGAAGGAGGTCCTGAGTGAGAGGCTGCAAGCAGAGGAGGAGAAGAGGAGGCGTATACTCTCTGATAAGAATTTGGTAAGAGTGGGACGAATGAAACGAGTGAAACACATGCAGTGCCGGTGCAAGCAGAGGCAGACAGATGCACTCAGTCAATTTAGTTTTATTTGTATAGCACCAAAGCATCACATACATCACCTCAAGGTAATTTATATAATAAGATGAAAGAAAACCTTACAATAATAACCTGCTAACACACACTGGCTTTTGTCTGCAATGGCAAAAGATATAATCAGCATTCACTCTTGAGAAAAAAAAGTTGTAATAATAGATATCCTTTCTTAGTGGCGGATTCACAGGATGTGATGGCTAAATCCTTAGCCATCACATCCTGTGAAAAGCCTTGGGTCTTCTGTAATTGTACCGATGATCCTTCTGGATCCAAAATGTTACTTATGAATCTAATTGTTTCTTGAGAATCTACAAAACGTCTTTGAATAGCACACAGATGCCCATGATTGTGATATGATGAAATATTGTTTTCTTCAGTATGGCCCTGATACTGCTTTGTTAAAATACCTACAGCAGACCCAGGCTTATTTTCATAGCTCAGTTTCTGCTCTACAGTGATGTAATCATGACACCCAAGCGAACGCAATTTCACCATCTACCACTTGTCGAGGATGAGTGAGGAAAGAGGTATGAGGCTGCCTCTAAAGCTAAGCTGCCAGCACTGAAAAGGAAAGCATCACATAGATGAACTGTGGTCAGAGGCTTTTTAACTCTGCACAGAGTAGAAAATTAAATTGATCTTACTTGTAACCACATAGTTGTTTAGAGTTACACGTACTCTCTGGGTAACCATGGCATTCTTCACGTAGACAGTTAGGAGCTAAGCAAACTCTTGCTCTCGGCTTAAATATGTCGTAATTTTCAATTTTAAATTGTGTAATACCAATAAAATGCTGTGATAGCCTCGGACCCTAAACAGAGCTGAGCCTGTGTAACACGCTTTATTCTAGCAGTTATGTTGCAAAATCAGCACAAATTTGCACCTTTTCTTGCGTAATTCGAGCAAAGCATCAAATTGCTGCTTAGTTTGAAAGAGGAAGTGGGATGAAAGGTGTTTAATTGGAAGCAGTGTAACATTGTCTGTTCTCTCTATGGTGCTTTCTTTTGCTGAGTTTTGCACATTGGTTGTTTACAGCATGAACACAGTTGTTGAGAGAAGAAAGAAAGAAAGACCAAGTCCTAGTGGCACTGGAGTCAATAACCATTTTCTGGGAGGTTAACTGAAGTATTTTGGTTTCCACTCATCACGTGTCACAGCACTGCGCCACAGGCTGTCCCAATTGTCACGTGACTCGTCGACTCCTCCTCCTGCGGCCGACATTTGCTCACTTTTACATACGTTTGTGTATCCTTCACAGTGGGGGATATCCCAGAAACCTTTGCGTGGCAGAGCCTTTTTTTTTTTTTTTTTACAGTAACATTAAAAAAGATTAGTTTAAAAATAGAAAACAAAAAAAAAATAAAAAAAAAAAAAACAAAACAAAACAAAAAAAAAAGAATGAAAAAAATTAACTCCATAAAAATAACCATACAAAAAAATGATATAATTATGTATATTTCATTTAATACTTACTAAGATTTACTAAGTAATTTCAACACATTCTAGATATGATTTAGATATTATTACTTATGGATTAAAGAGAAGAATTAAGAATCTTAACCAGGTTTATTTGACCTGGTCAAACCTGTTAGTTCTAATATTTCATGTCCAAAATTACCTGACTGCATTGGTTAGTTGACTTACATAAAAAAAAAGAATGAAAAAAATTAACTCCATAAAAATAACAATACAAAATTATGATATAATTATGTATATTTCATTTAATACTTACTAAGATTTACTAAGTAATTTCAACACATTCTAGATATGATTTAGATATTATTACTTATGGATTAAAGAGAAGAATTAAGAATCTTAACCAGGTTTATTTGACCTGGTCAAACCTGTTAGTTCTAATATTTCATGTCCAAAATTACCTGACTGCATTGGTTAGTTGACTTACATATATGATGTTGTTGTTAAAATATTGTTTTAGAAATAATGTTTTATTCTATCTGTTGTTCAAATCATAAATCTGTGAGCAGATAAGTTATATATGTAAATCATATTCCAGGTTCGTCACATTTAAGGGAAATTGTTTGTCTCCCAGCCTGTGACACATCACCCACCGGTGTCATCTACATTTACTCCAGTATTACATGAAATATTTAAAAAATAATCAAAACTAATACATAATCACAAAACTGATACACTGGTACAACAAAAAACTAGAACTGACAAAAAACAGTAAATAATAATATTTTTTAGTTCTAAATAAAATATATTTGAGATATATTTGGATATTTAGATTTAGTTTTACATCAAATATGTTTAAATGTATCAGATTTTTAGGATGCTTTGGCTGATTAGGACTTAAATCAACAGTCAGATTTCAAGGACCAGACGAACTGTGATTCAGGAGTTGGAACTGACTTACAGTGGGTGGAGCCATCTGCTGGTTTGGAAGAGTCACACACTAACCTGATTCTGAGCCCCATCCAGTCAATTCCAACACTGTTTCCTCTCTCGTTTGTGGTGATAAACACACTTCCCAACACTGATTTCCATGCATAGTTTGGCTGATCTTTGACTGTAGCTTGACATTGTTGTTTAACTTGGTTACTGTCCTTGTCCCAGACCAAAACAACTTCAGCTGGTGGCTAGTTGGTACCATTTGGTAAATGAAAAACAACAATTTATCCAACCAGTTAAGTATAGTTATTTGATCTATCTATATATTTCACCTAAATTTGACACGCTAGGCCTTTGGCACTGGCTTTGGTCAGGAACTGTGTAACAATAGCAGCTAGTTGAACATATACACGCACCATATACAGTACATACTGTACGTCAACTCCCAAGTGCATTATTTGGATATTAGTCTGACTTTGAGAAAAATTCTAATTAGTACACTAAATGTTTACATGTCTATTAAAAGTGTTCATTGGACAACAATAAGACTTTTTTTTTAACATCGTGTAATGTGTTTGTGTGCAGAAGGACTCCCACACTGTGTACCTGGAGCAGGAGCTGGAGAGCCTGAAGGTGGTGCTAGAGATCAAGAACAACCAGCTGCACCAGAAAGAGAAGAAGCTCATGGAGATGGACAAACTGGTGTGGATCAAGCTCTTTTGGAGAATACGAGGCCCACAATAGTTTAAAGTGGTAGTTCAGGTTTTTTGAAGCATGGTTGTGTGAGGTGTCAAGTAACCCCCGGCACCTAGAACCAACCTAAACTCACACTCAGTCTCACTGAAAACGTGGCTGCCAATTAAAAAAAAAAGGGCTCATCAGATAAAATCTAAACATGCATAAGCCTACGATGTTGTAACCGTGTTTCTGCTGCTTTAACAACCGTTTGTGACAGTTAACCCTGAAGTTTGTTTCATTTTCTCTCCAACACCAAAGGCCATAGAGAAAATCAGTGACTTGACATCATAGCACAAAGACGTTTTCCATCCACTGCTGCCTCCATAATTAAGTTTAAATGTGTTATTTTGTCACTTTGGTTTTTAAAATACTTCTTTCAGATACATGTAAGGGGAAAAATGTATCAAAAACGCTTTGAGAAAAATGGCAGTTTGAGTACACTTCAGTTTTCAGCTGGAAAAGGCTGACTAATAGTGAGATGAAGCAGCAAACATACTCTTAAAACATTATAGTCTCAAGGGAGTGTAGTTTTTATTAGTTAAACCTGTTGTTAAGGGGCTAATATCTGTTTTTCACTGTGTCCCCCGCTGGGTGGACATCCATGTCTCCAGTGCAGTGCTTCATACAGCCTCACCTGAACAACCACTAAACGTGTTGTGGTAAAAGTCTGAGTTTTATTGTGTCTACTTTATGCTGATTTGCAAATGGACCAATTGGAAATTTGAATAACAGAATGAAACATAATATTTGGGGCACATGTTGAACCTACCGTCTGTGTATGTGTGTGCGTGTTGGTGTTGCAGGTGGAGACGAATGTAAAGCTGGAAGAGTGTCTCAAGAAGGTCCAGCAGGAGAACGAGGACTACAAGGCCAGGATGGACAAACACGCAGCTCTCTCCAAGTACGTACCTGTGCAGCGTGTGCGAACGTGTGCGGGCATGCGGCGAAACAGTTAGTCATGCGTCTGCAGAGGCCATCTGTTCTCGTGGCAAAAGGTCTCAGCGTCAGTCCTCCGCTTCAGTCCACTTCGGGCCTCACACTCGTAGCAACACACGTCTCATTCGTTCATATGTGTGAGGTGAATATCTAATACCTGTGATGTATGTGGAAACACAGCTCAGTGGCACTGCACTTTTAACCTCCACGTTCATCTTACAACTGACCTGTCACAGTGGGTGAGTATGTGGTAAATGACTTGTGGGATTTTTTCTGATTCATACATTTGCTGTACTTATTAAAGACGATCATTAATGTTCAGTTTCTTCCTCTTGCGTCAAATTATGAATTAAAGGGATACTTTAATTAGGGTTTTTTTTTATAAGTGGGGTTGTATGAAGTGCTTAGGCCTGGTTTGTACTTTCTGTGTTCCACTGTCTGCAGAGAGTCACTTTGCATTTCCAAACTTTAGTCGTTCCCAAAGGAAAATTGGCTGCATTACTCTTGGTCTATCAAAATTAAGACAAAGAGAATAGAAAATAAGATAATTATATAAAAATATATAAATATATATAAAATAATGTTAGAAGAAATATGAGCAGATACATTTTAGAAATGAAATCATGAATATGTCCCATATCCTAATATAAATTAATGTTAATGATTATAATGATAATTTCCCATGCATTAATTGGAATTGCTGGGGGAATAGGAATTTAATACTAACAGGTAAACAGTACAAATTTGAAAAAGACACATACCTTAAATACCATCACCCATCTCTCACTGGGGTGTGTTATCTACAAAACGCTTAACACAGCATGTCTCCCTGCACTGTCACGCCTCTCTGTCTCCCCCTGCAGGCAGCTGTCCAACGAACAGGCCATACTCCAGCAGACGCTGCAGAAGGAGTCCAAGGTCAACAAGCGTCTGTCCATGGAGAACGAGGAGCTGCTGTGGAAGCTGCACAACGGTGACCTGCTAGCCAGTCCCCGCCGCCTCTCGCCCACCTCACCCTTCAACTCACCCAAGAACTCTGCTTCCTTCCCCACAGCTGCACCGTTGTCTCCCAGATAACCTGACAGAAGATGACCCCCCCCCCCCCCCCCCCCCCCCCCCCCCCCCCCCCCCCCCCCCCCCCCCCCCCCCCTCACCCTCTTAAGCCTTGAAATGACAGAAGAGAGAGAGGCACTCGAGCCACAGCAGTGTTGGATATTAATCAAATGATGAACTTGTACATTTAGAATGAATTGTATTAAAAGCTGCTTCTTTTGAAAGCAAGAGGACATTGCAGTGGCACTGATGCACTTAAGTCTGAGCATGAAACTGACCTTGTTCAGTCTCTACCAAATGCCTGGTTCACCAACAAACCTTTTTCTTTCCCTTCTGGACACCTAAACAACAGGCACACCTCAGGGTCTGTACATAGTCTCACTTTTGTTATGACTATCCAACGCCTTTTTTTGTTCTTCTGTTGTACATTTGTAATTCCAGCTCATCTTGTCCTTTTTGTACTCCTCTTTATTTAAGAGGTAGGTGAGACAAAACAATCGGGATTTGTGGCATGTAGGTTTTGTGGAAACGGCATCAGAGTTGTTTGGGTTTGGTAACCCCCCCCCCCACCACCACCAAAGAGCGAAGCTCAATCACTGATCTTTTCTGTATCTCTAGAAGAAGTGAATGGAATTAAGAAACCTCAGAAACTGACCTTGTATTGGTGACATGGACCTTTGAATCAATAGATGTCTGTTCCTCGGTGTATGCTCCTCACAACCTCTATCTTAATCTACAGTATCTACCATGTGGCATGTACTCCCCCTCCTGTGGTGTTAAGTCTGAGCAGGCACCTTTAAACACTCGCACACGCTCTGTGTCAGAGCCACATTTACAGTCAGGACAACGATGATGATGATGACCCTCCCTGTTTCCCCTCTTTATTTAAATCTCTCGCAGACAAAGTGTACATCTCCACATCCCTTAAAACCACCTGACTCCCAAACAGAAGCCGAAAAATGACTAAAAAAACCATGAGAAACCTCCCACAAGCTCCGTGAAGCAACAGTTGGCAGGATCACTGGAAACACGGCAGATTGTTTAGATTCATCCACACATTTTGGGATGATCGCTCTCTGCCTCTCTGAGGATGGACATTTGCACTGGTTTCACACCTGATAGATGACCCGAGGTAATGTCTGTCTGCGTAATCGCTGAAACTCTGTGTTTTATTGTGCTTTATTCTCTTTCAGGTCTTTTTCTTTTAAGTTCTCTTCAGAATGTAGGCAGCTGTGGGTAATGCTGGAGTAGTGATCATTCCACTCAAGGGACCTGCATGCAGAGCAGCCAATAGGAACGCCTGCTTATATCTGAACTGCCCGTGATTGTTCAAAACCTCCCATAAAAAGCAAACTCTTTAAAACAGAGCCCAGGGTGGCCATAGAAGTGTTGTCCTCTATCTCAGATCACTCCATTTTCAATATGCTAAATGTATTACAGAATGTTTGGTCAGTAATGTGAAATGATCCCGTCCACTGTAACTTTTACACTGATATCAAGAAACTCACTCCTATGCCTGTTTGTCCTACAAAAGCCTCAGATGTACCCACAAAGCCCGACAGTCCATGCTCCGTTTAATTTTGGACACAGAATAAATATGATATGCAGTTAAAAACAACATTGTTTTATTTAAAACACTGAAATTAATGTGATGGTAAAAGTCAAGCAGCAGAAAGAATGAGATGACACCAGGAGTGTGTTTGCTGTAATTAAAAAAAAAACAAAAACATGTTGTGGTTAGCCTATTGACCGAGACGAGGATCAAAATGGCCGCCTGTTGTTTTGCCGTCATCTTTTCCCAGCAGAGGAGCGATGACTGGCGGTGGGCCCTCAAGGTCGGCAGCTCGCACCATCATGACCACAGATTTGATGGAGTACCACCAACCGTGCCACGTGTACCACACCACCCCGTCATCGGTCAGGGCTTGATACGGCCCTTTGTAGTAGTGACCATTCAGATTCCCTGAATCACACCTGTGCAGAAAAAGAGGCAGCATTCGAATGCAATGGAGCAAATGCCACACACGTTCATTTCACCCTCTAATGTTTCACTCTCTGCGCTCCATGACCAAACCTGGCATTAAAGGTTCAGTGTGTCTGCCTAGAAGTCTACGGGCATATGAGCCTGTTTCTGACTTGATTTATAATGTTTACAGTATTTCTTTAATGCTCTCAATCACTAGTTCCAGCTCTTTTTCAATAGAACATGATGCTATTTGTTTTTAATTACGTTCCCATTTAAAGGAACATCGATGACAAAGCACAGCTCATAGGAGTACACTGCAAAAACATCCCTAATTCTAAAATGTATTTGAATGTTCTTGTCTTAAGAAAGACAAATTTCTAATTAAGTAAAGAAAAGTACACTTTGCTTGGATGGAATATTTAAAACTAGCTTGATAATCTACAGCCGCAATGTACTTTAAAACAAGAGGAAAAAAAAAACTAGACAAAACTGGCCAAAATGCAAAGTTGTATTTACCGCAAGCAAAACAGTTGTGTCATGTAAGAAATTAAAATTACAATCTATCTTCATTTAATTGATTAAGCTGAATTTAAGATCGGTGATAGGGAATTTAACGCCACCTTAATACAAGCCTGCAGTGAACACAGAAACCAGGAGCAGGAGCAGCTGGGATTTTAGACAAGCCATTGTTTTAGTTTGTTTAACTGATAATTGCTAAGCTTGCTTCTTTTCAGGCAAAATATATGTTTCCCCAAAACTTGAAAATCAAATGTTGCAGTGTCGACACTGTGTGATTGGCAGCTGGTACCGAAGAACCCGTCTGTTACCTGCTGAACCACCAGCCTGACTTGGAGTGTCCGATACACTGGGTGTCACTGTCGTTGAGCAGATCGTAGGTTCTGAATTTGAGCCCATCTGACTCCAAACCTGGCTGCCGAGCAGAGAAGGAACTGTGAGCATCAGCGAGGGCGTCACCTGCGTTCCCACTGTACTCGCCCACATGTAACTGGAACTGGTCCTTTACGTGGAAGACAACACAAGAATGTTTGGGTAAACTTTTATTCAGCTATAGCAAACAAGTGGGGCAGAATTTTGGCTTTGACGCCATTGTTTCTCATGATCAGTGATGATTTAATAACATTATTTTTAATGTCTCGTAAGATACCCTTTTAGCTTCTACATTTATTTTTTACATTTATACTTAAAACAAATAAGTACTATTTGCATGCAGACTGATTAAATCAATGGAATAACAAGCTTTAAAAGTATTTATATTTTTTTAACCAATCAAATGAGAAGACATATAGTGTATTTCATCTTCATATCTGCAAAGGATGGACAGAGCCGACAGGTTGAGCTTTGAGTGAGAGCAGCTTGATTGTATGTTTACCAGAGAATGACACTCAATAGAGATGGATGGAGAAACATGGCAAGAAGAGTGGAGAATAAAATGGAAAAAGAAAAGACATCTGGAAGATGAAAGCTATTGTTTCTGCAATAAAGGGCAAAAAAAAGAGAGATGGCTAGTCTAAACAAGACCTCGGCTATTATGGGAACACAAGAAAAGACAAGGTTAAAGGGATAGTTTAGGTTTCTGGGTGTGAAGCTGGATTTATCTCACTGTTAGGCAGCCTTTTCCGACAGTTTGTGAACTGCTAACTCTCCCACACCAAAGTCCATAGAGAAAATTGGTGTTTTGACATCACAGCACACAGGAGTGGTTGATCCCCTGCTGCCTCCATCAGTAAATTCTTTGTTCAGATTTACCTTGGAGCAGAAAACTGGGTGGTTATAAACTGCTGTCTAATGTCGAAACAAATGAAAAACAAAGACTGTAGCGGGCTGAAGTACGTGTTCTGTGACGTGTCATTACTGCACTGTTGTAAATTGTCAAAGCGAGTGAACTGTAGCACAGTTCTTCATTGTTCGGTTACAGCCAATGTAAAGTTGCAGCAAAAGCAAGTTCAGTCACAGTTTCCTTACCAGGGGCTGGCAGTGGCAGCTATGTTTTTTGTGACAGTAAAGCTGATTCTTGTTGCAGGTGGTGAACAGCACAGCCAGCAGTATCAGTCAGTATCTCATGAAACTGCACGAAAAACTAAAAAAGACCGTAGCAAGATGGTTTTGAAGAACAGGATCACATCCAGTGCACGGATGTCATCCTGTCACAATCCAGTGTGTCCTCATTACTCTTTTCAGCAGCAGTGCCATTGCGCTGGTGTCCATGATGGTTAGACCCATATTCTTTCAAATCAAATATTTTACAAAAGCTGGCCCACCACTGCTGAACCATGCAATCACATGTATTAACACGTTTCTTACTTTCCTTTGTCCGTTTACCTTTTCTTCGTCCACTTTGAAGTTCTTGTACTCTGCAAATCGCTGATTACCGTCAAAGTCCTCCATATCGATGCGCAAGTCGTAGTTTCCTAGAGGACAGAGTGTTAGAAAACAGTGGCTTAGGACACGATATTAAAACGTTCCATCTGTGGAGTAAGGAATTAAGGAGGAAATTAAGACTGAAAACAGAAACCTGTCTCTCCAGTCTTCAGTTCAGGATTGCTTAGAGCCATAGCCCCTCCTTAAATAACAGTCTAATGGTGTAACGGTATAAAAACCCTCAGCATTTTTTATTGTAGAGTTTACAGTTCATTTGTGAGTAACTGCACCTGCTCCAACACTGGTGCCTTCAGTTTGCTATTTAGCTGAGATTTCTTTGACTTGGAAAAGTGTCTTACTGTAACGCAGAAACTTGCAGCAAAGCTTTATGAAGTAGAGGAGAAACGCAGAAAGACGAGCAGATTGCTGCTGTGAGGATAAGTCTGGTTGTGTACATGTCTGACCAATTGACAAGCAAGTCGATCTTTGAGGACATTTTGGCTGGTCCTCACAACTTTAATGAGCCTTTAGAGGATTAGACCTGGTGTTAGGGTTCGGCATTCTGTTGTGACGGTTAAGGTTAGAGTAAGGGGCTAGGGAATGCTTTATGTCAATGGGTGTCCGCGCAAAGGATGCAAAACCAGTGTGCGTGTTTGGCTCCTCCAGTAGACATGCCCTCTAGCATTTCAGAGCAGAGAATGTTTCTGAATTTTACATGATCTGAAGCCAGCAGCTTTTTAATCATTCAAATTTGATAAGGTGGTTAGTAACACATATTAGATATTTCTTTATCATTATTTTTTCGTGACATACACTTTAAACTGGCGGCCACTGTTTAAGGTTTCACATGTTCCACACATTCACACACAGTATTCTTACTGAGGACACTCATAGACATAATGCATTCCCCAGCCCCTTACTCTAACATTAGCCTAACCTTCCTCAAAAAGCCCTTTCAAGTTGTGGGGACCAGTCAAAAGGTCAAAATGTCAAGGTCAAAATGTCCTCATGAAAATAATACACGCCTTGGGAGGTGAGATAGTGTAGCGGTTCATTGCCCAGCCAGAATTCTCCATCAGGTGAGTAGAGGTCTCCGAAGCCGTGTTTGTACTCCACCCATGCTCTGTACACAGTGCACGTTCATTTTAATTGTTAGAATCCTTGACACAAAGTATAACATTTATTTATGGGCAAAAGAGAAGAAAGTCACGCACCTGTCAAAGTTCTCTCTGCCATCTCTCCTTCTCTGGAAGACAGTCCACCCACCTCCACTGCTCATGTCACAGTAAACAGTGAGTGCCGTAGGAGAGCCGTCTGGACGAATCACGTAGAGCCCACTGGCTACGTTACCGTCTGCAAACACCTCAGAGCAGTCTGCACGTAAAATGCACATGAAACGCATTTTGATTTGACAACATCTGTTTTGGTCCATCCACCCATCATCCATCCATCCATCCATCCGTTCATCCATCTTGACATTATTGCCTTATGAGATTATTTCAGATTATTGCTGGCCAAGATTAGCAGTTGTGCTAGCACTTGTGATGCATGCCATTACATCACTTAAAAGGCATAGTTCAAGTTTTTTTAAACAATGGTTGTGGGATGAACTGACATATATTCAATGCTGATTCCGCTGTGTAAGTCTGTTGCCCAAGAACCAGTCTACTGCTGTGGTCACAACGAACACGATGAGAATTCTTTAAGAATTTTTCAGCATGTCTTTGTGTCATTTGGTTTTTCAGTCCTCCCAACTTTGGCTAATACCAATCAGCATTGAGATTCTTCGACTATTGTCGCACTGATTCATGCAGCTCCATCTTCAACATCCTTTGTCCAATATAATCACTTTCCCTCCTCTGCACATGGCCAAACCATCTCAACCTTGACTCTCTTACTTTATCTTGACCTGAACTGTCCCTGTCCATCCTGGTCACACCCAATGGTGCCAGCTCCAGTGTCTCCTGTCTTTTAGACAGGGCCACTGTCTCCAAGCCATACACCACAGCATCAGTATTGAGCTAAAACTGAAAAGGTAGCAAAATATCTATGTCAATGGGGATTCTCCCTTAGAAACCCATTCATGTTACAAATCATCATTTATCTGCTGTTGATTATCAAAAATGTATCAGTCCTCACACTGAAGACTCTAGTGATGAGGAAGCAGATAAAACACAACTTGGTGAAAGCAGATAAACAGAAATCCAGCCCACCTCTGTACAGGTTGTTGGGGCCCAGGTGTGAGTTGGGGATGTGCTCCAGCTGCTCAGCCTGACTGTTGTGGAGGTCCTGGATGTAACGCTGCTGGTCATTGATCACGCTCATCAGGTCCTGGATCTCAGCTTCCAAACGGACTACCTTCTCTTCACATGGCACAGGAGCCTGAGCAGACACAAGAAAGACGGCCGTGTCACACTTTAACAGTATTTATATACAAACCATCCACAAATTGCAAACATGGTACAGCTGGGTAGAACCTTCAGCCCTTTAGCAAAGACTAAATGTAAAATGACTGTATCGAACTGACATCTGTATTGGTATCAGACACAAAAAAGTGATAGTGAGCCAGCCCTAGCAATAACTGTCACCTGTTTATGTAAATTTAATATAGAAAAAAAGCATGGAAAAACTTTTTTTTTTGTTTCAGGTTTAAGTGGCAATGGAGACACAAGGAAAAAAATAGATTTTAGCTCCATAATACTTAATAAAAGGATCACCTAATGACATATACACTGCAATTTTATTGACTGTAAAGTTTGTAAACTGCTTACTTTCTACCACAAAATATTGTAGTTTAAGCTGACAGGGACATGGAAGCAGCTGGTCCACTGGTGTCTATTTGGTAACTTTATGTCACTTAGGTTCATCTGAATGGTCTTCACATGCTGAAATCATTATGATGTGATGAGTAATCACTGATTTTGTTCATAGACTTTAGCGCGGGAAGTGAGCAGTTTCCACTCAGATAAAGTGAAAAATATATTCATAAGATAATGTAAACTTAGGCGAGCATAGATATATTAGATCATAAGTCATGTTTTAGGTGGGAGTAAGCTACTATGTCTGGTCCATGGAACAAGGAGCTCACACAACACTGTAGAGTATGTGTGTTCAACCACATAGAAAAAACACAACTATCCCAATTACATGATTTCATAAACCCATGAACAAGGGTGAGGCAAAACTACCAAAATTTTCTATTTGATCAGTTTAAAAGTGATAGTGTACATTCAAAACACTGTACTAGTTTACAGCTCATTCACATCTGCACATTTGTTTTGCATTTCATAGCAAAGATAATGACCGCAGACAGACGAATATACAAACAGACCCAAACACTTAGCGCATAAATGTAATATGGCAAAATATGTACAGTATGTCTGAGAGAGATTAGGGAAAGCACATTGTATACAGTATCTAAACTCAATCAGCCATCTACAATATATATAAATTATCCTATGTTCTGTCTATGTTTACCTGTTGGGCTTTAGGGTTTAGCGTTGAACAAGCAGCTGTCACATTTTAAAATGTTGCTTGACTGAGATCGCTGCTTTTGGAAATGGACGCTTAATGGGGTGCAACAGAAATTGCAATCACTTTCTTTGCAGATTATTGTCTCACAACTTTGAAACATTCAAATGAAACTAAATGGCTAGAAATTATAGAATTGATGACAATATCCCCAGAATGGGGAGTTTCTTACGGCCATGCATGCAGCCAGGTGGAGAAGAATGATCACTGATGTCCTCAGAGTTCTCATACTCAATGATGTGATGGTCAATCAGCAAGGGAACCAGACTGCTTCACTCTTCTCTCCCTTTGTGTGTCTGTCCAATTTTACCTCTCCTCCCTCTCTCTTGAGTCCTGTGAGGCTGTTGGATGATGCTGTATCACTTTCATGTTACTCTGCCTCATCATGCCTTTTAAGGCGGAACACAGTCCATGAACAAGGCTCCATCTAGTGGCTGGAATAAACACCTTAAAATAACTTTTCCTTATGAAGTCAATGGCCATTTAGGTGTGATTACAGTATTGTATTCAAGAGTAATGTAGTATAACGCTTTCCCCACCTGTGTTTAGTGTGTGCCCTGTGAGGAGATGAGAAGATGAGACTGAAGAGAAAGAATGTGACGGACTGGGTAATGATTCTGGAAGATAGCAGTACTAAGAAAATCATGGATGCACGCTGCTGTTGGCCCCAGTAGAAGAGGAAGAAGAAGAGGATGAGACTAAGGAGAGGAGGAGATATGAAAAGCATGAGAAAGAAGAGGTGAGAAACAATATGATGGACTGAATAGTGTAGTGGAGTTTTTTCTAGAAGATGGCAGTAGTACCATGTCATAGATGAATTAGAAGAAGAGAAGTGGTGAGGCAAGGCAAGTTTATTTGTATAGCATATTTCATGTACAAGGCAATTCAAAGTGCTTCACATAAAACATCAAAAAGTGCATCATCACAGATGTATTTTGGCCCTAAACCATTCTGAGCTTTGTAAACCAGCAGAAGGATTTTAAACTCTATTCTGTGACAGACAGGAAGAACTGGAGTTCTATGGTCCGCTCTCTTGGTCTTAGTGAGGACCTGGATCGCAGCATTCTGGACTAACTGTAGCTGTTTGATTTAGGCAGACCTGTGAGGACAGTGTTACAGCAGTCTACTGAAGATGAACACATGGACAAGCTTTTCTTAGTCCTGCTTAGACATCAGTTCTTTAATCCTTGATATGTTCTTTAGGCGACAGTAGGCTGACTTTACTACCGTCTTAATGTGGCTGTTAAAGTTCAGGTCTGAGTCCAGAACCACACCCAGATTTCTGGCTTGGATGTTGGTTTTTAGTATCACTGCTTGAAGCTGAGTGCTGTCTTTTAATCTTTCCTTGGCTCCAAACACTAAAAATTCTGGTGCATCCGCTCTTTAATTTGATCAGTAGTGGTTGAGGCATGACCCTGCTGTTGAAACTCACTCATTTTCTACCGCTTCATCCACTAAGGGTCGCAGGGGTGCCTATCTCCAGCTGACGTGGGGCGAGAGGCAGGGTACACCCTGGACAGGTCGCCAGTCCATCACAGGGCCACATAGAGACCCACGCTCCACGGGGAGAACATGCAAACTCCTTGCAGAAGGCCCCTTGTTCCAACCAAGTTGTGAACCTGGGACCTCTTGCTGCAAAGGCGCTCTTGAAACTAAGTTGATCAATGTTGTGGAAATTTCCAGTGGTCCCTGGTGAGAGAGACATAAAGAGTTCTGAGTTCTGAAAGTGAGATGTATCACAGCCTCTTATATGCAAAGACAGCTGCACAGGAAAAGAGGCATTATGCCCATAAATGGTGGAAGCGTGTATCCCTTCAAAAGCAGTCAAAGTCATGGGAAAGAGGGAGATGACCATCTAGTCCAAGGCCATGCTTGTGTTTCTTATCAGTTATAATGAAACCATTGTCGTGTTCAGACCTGGGCATTCCTCCCTCCCTGACTGGCCCGTGTGAGGTTAATTAGAAATAATAAAGGTAAATAACATGGCTCTGGAGTGCACCTAATGTTTCCTGAGTTTCCCATACACTGATCGATGCGTGGTGACAGAATCAACACTTATGCATAATATTGTATTGCAGCTCTCTCTCTCTTTTACACACACAGAGATCAGCTAATTTGTCTGCTTCTTCTATCCACACAACGCGTGCAGCTTATATCAAATGACCACACTAAGAACAGTATCAACATGATCTCCTTCCCTGTTTATTATCTTATTATCTAAACAGCAAAGCTCTGTCACTCTTGTATGTAAAGTCGCTGGTGGAAGATTTGCACCGCATCCACACCGTTAGCATATGTGTGTGACTGTGTGTGTGTGTGTGAGTGTAAGGGCGCAGATGCATACCACGTGGGTGGCCGCTGTTGGTGGTGTAAGATAATATACTCACCACACAACACCACAGTATAGTATAGTAGTATTCATTATTTAGAAGAGTAGTTTCTTATTTTCCAATAGTTAGTAATAATTGAATAAAGTCTGCCTTGCCATTAATTTTGTTTATTGTGTGTTTGTACCCTGCCCAATTTATACTGAAACAATACAATTTACTGCTCTTTAAAAAGAAAATTAATACTGAGCAGAATTTAATTTAGCCCATTGATCTGGCCCTCAACAATATTTGAGAGTTTCAGACTTCATGTGTACGTGAGCTTCTGTACATGAGCTAAGCAGGACATGTTCAAAAGTTCACTCCTCGCATTCTCACACCAAACCAATCCCGTGTCCCACACTATTTCTGGTAATCATCATGAACTAATCACTTTGCTAGTCATTTCGTCATCGTCGTCCCTTATTGGTCCTAGGTCTCCCTTGGTTAAGGTTACACAACCCTCACTTAGATTGGTCCACTTCCTCGATTGTTAGCTGGAGCACCTTCTGTCACACCCACTGTCTATGTACAGCTAAACCTGTCTCACACCCTACACCTTCTGTCAGCTCTCCACCTGACCTTTCCCTGGTGCCTCCTGAATATCATGACCTGGGTGAGGTGTTCAATAGGTCCTGGGCTCTTTCTCTCCCTCCACACAGACTGTACGACTGTCCTATTGACCTCCTTCCCGGTGCCACACTCCCTTCGAACAAACTATACAATATCTTCCGCCCCGAGAGGGAGGCCATGGAGAACTATATCTCAGAGTCCCTTGCCTCTGGTCTGATCAGACCCTCCTCCTTCTCCCCTCTCGGGGCAGGGTTCTTTTTTGTAGCCAAGAAAGACAAATCCCTCTGACTCTGCATAGACTTTTGCAGACTCAATGACCATAAAGAACAGGTACCCTCTGCCGCTGATCTTTTTGAACCTTTATGCAAAGCGACTGTTTTCACTAAACTGGACCTTCACAACACATATCACCTGATTCGTATCCGAGAGGGGGGTGAGTGGAAGACAGCGTTTAATATGCCCCTGAGACATTTTGAATATCTACTTATGCCTTTTGGTCCGACAAATGCTCCCACTGTATTCCAAGCATTGATTAACAATGTACTTTGTGACATGCTAAATCAGTTTGTTTTCATTTATCTTGATAATATTTTGATTCTCTCCCTCCAGCCAGCACCTCAAGCACCTCTTCACCTCAGCTCCTGTCCTCGCACATCCTGACCCTTCACTCCAGTTTATCGTCGGACACTGGCTTAGGGGCGGCAATAGGGAGTTGCTGGCTGTGGTTTCTGTCTTACAGGAGTGGAGACATTGGCTGGGCTGCCATTTATCATTTGGACTGACCACAACACTCTCTCATACCTCAAGACTGCAAAAAGACTCAATTCCTGTCAAGCCCGCTGGTCCATCTTCCTTGGCAGATTTAATTTCACTCTTTCATATTGTCCACCAGGACTTCAAGCAATAAGTAATAATAAGATACTGATACATTTTGCACTGTTTGCTCTGACTTTAATTAATACCCAACAACACTCTAGCCTTGCTTAGCCAGTCATTACACTATTAAAGAGTCCAAAAAAAAAAAAAGTTAACGTTAAGAGTTAAATTGCATGTTATAAAAGCCACAAATGTACGGCAAACAAACGCCTGCACTACTAGTTAACACAGAGAATCATAAATTGACAATAATGAGTGGTTTAAACACATATAAATAATAGCCAAGATGGCGTCCTGCACGAACTAGGCTGTAAAACTACGGTGTCCTGGGAGAACGTTTTTGTTTAGACTCCTGCCACACAGATAGCGCAACAGCGACACCTTGTAATCAATGACTGCAAGCAAAGTTTGTGTTTTGTAGATGTGTGGTCTGTGGAAATGGCACTTGGCTGAATACACTGTAATATCTTCATGTGGCAAGTCGAAGGGTCGTAGAGAAAGTTTAATGCTAGCACGCCAGGATAACCTTGATTAGGACGTTAGTTAGCAGCGACGGAACCAAGGTTAGTCTGGTGTGTTAGCTCAGCTTGATGACGTTAAAGGATCGAGTGACATTATCTGATGATTGGTAATGTTAGCAGCTAGATATCCCCTTGCTGACTAAAAGCCAGCAGCTAACGTAAAGTAATGTAGTCATAAAGTTAAAAATGAAAACAAAAAGCTGAAGTCATGGAAACCAGTGTGTGAGTGTGTGTGTGAGTGTGTGTGAGTGTGCGCATATGCCAAGTGACATCACACACACCAAAGGCATTTTGCCGCAAAATAATTCTTATGATTTCTGGCAGACTCTACACACTACACACATGTAAGGGAATTTCTGTGAGATCAAGGCACAGGTTCAAAGACATGCTGTAACACATTCTTCCTTTGAACTTAACAGAAACCGTTACTATTGTTAGAAACTCATCACAACAAGACATTGTCTTGCATTTGTAAGACCAAAAAAGACAGCAAAAACAACATTTACACAGAGAAAGTACAGGGGACATACAATATTTTGACTTAAACAACATGATATGTGGTAACAAGTACCACAAGCACAGAACAGATCTGGCTCTAGACAAGATACAGCATCAGGCACATGTCCGTGTGTTCCTCAACATGACGGTGTACCATGTCCTCCAGAGGGCTGGTGCACTGAAGCACCTCTCTGACGTGGACAGAGCCAGACACATTAACCGTCTGGTGGACCTCTTAGAGGAGGAACTCGTTCATGAGGGCCACGTTCCGAAGCTCAAAAAGGCCAAGTTAGTGGCCAAAGATGTTGTTACAGAGCTTCAGGAGCGGTACGGTGAGAAGCTGCCGCTCAAGCTGCTGAAGGAGTATGAGCCGGAGGAGGTCGTCATCGTCTTCTGCTTACAGAAACACACAAACAAGCTGTTTGACCAGACAGCAAAGAAGAAGTGCCTTTCCTCTCCCTGGATCTGGATTTGGTCTTTCCTCAGAAAGTAGTTCTGGACTTGAGGAAAGCTGGTAGAGGATTGTAGTTTAATCCAACAACGTCCGAAAATGAAGAAGCGATTCTGACAAAAATCTACTGAACTTTACTGAATGAATGAAAAAAAGCAGGTGTTTACAAGTGTGAAAACAGAGGATAGCTTCTCTGCTGTACTTCCGTAAACACAACATTGAACTGCCATTTGTGCTGTGCTCTATGACTGCAAAGCATCATGGGAAGTGCAGTCCAATACACAGACACTAAATAAAGCTTCAGGCCAGTAAATACCATTGCACCTGCGGAACATTATGAAAATTAGAAACATTTTATCCTTAAAGGATGCTGAAAAACTAGTTCATGCTTTTGTTACATCAAGATTATATTATTGTAACTCACTACTATCCGGATGTTCTATTAGGTCTGTTAAAACTCTTCAGTTAATTCAAAATGCTGCAGCATGAACTAGTAAGAGAGACCACATCAGTCCAGTGTTAGCTTCTCTACACTGGCTCCCTGTACAGTTTAGAATTCAATTTAAAATCCTCCTCCTCACGTACAAAGCACTTAATGATCAGGCCCCATCATATCTTAAAGATCTACTTTCACCTTATCAGACCAACAGATCACTTCGGTCCCAAAACGCAAGTTTACTTGTAGTTCCCAGAGTCCATAAGAGTAGAATGGGAGGCAGAGCCTTCAGTTACCAGGCTCCTCTCCTGTGGAACCAACTGCCAATGTCGGTTAGGGAGGCGGACACTGTCTCTGTATTTAAAGTTAAACTTAAAACCTTCCTTTTTGATAAAGCTTATAGTTAGAGCTGGCTCAGGGAAACCTGAACCATCTCTTAGTTATGCTGCTATAGACCTAGACTGCTGGGGGATTTCCTGTGGTGCACTCACACTCACTCTCTCACACCCAGGGTATGAATGTGACTTAATTATGTGTCATTAACCTTGTTTTTTTTTTCTTCCTTCCCAAGTCTATGTCTGCTTCCTTCCATTCTCTCTCTCCCTCTGTCCTCATCTTGCAGGCTGCAGGATCTAGATCCAGCTTTGATGATATTATTATTATTATTATTATTACATCTTTGAGTCTGGTTCTGTCAGAGATTTCTTCCTGATAAAAGGGAGTTTTTTTCTCTCCACTGCCCCCTAGTGTTTGCTCATTGTGTGAACTGTTGGGTTTCTTTTCTCTCTGTAATATTGTAAAGGTTTTGGCCTTATTATGTACAGTGCCTTGAGATAATGTATGTTGTGATTTGGTGCTATACAAATAAAATTGAATTGAATTGAATTGAATTGAATTGAATTGAATTGAATTGAATTGAATTGAATTGAATTGAATTGAATTGAATTGAATTGAATTGAATTGAATTGAATTGAATTGAATTGAATTGAATTGAATTGAATTGAATTGAATTGAATTGAATTGAATTGAATTGAATTGAATTGAATTGAATTGAATTGAATTGAATTGAATTGAATTGAATTGAATTGAATTGAATTGAATTGAATTGAATTGAATTGAATTGAATTGAATTGAATTGAATTGAATTGAATTGAATTGAATTGAATTGAATTGAATTGAATTGAATTGAATTGAATTGAATTGAATTGAATTGAATTGAATTGAATTGAATTGAATTGAATTGAATTGAATTGAATTGAATTGAATTGAATTGAATTGAATTGAATTGAATTGAATTGAATTGAATTGAATTGAATTGAATTGAATTGAATTGAATTGAATTGAATTGAATTGAATTGAATTGAATTGAATTGAATTGAATTGAATTGAATTGAATTGAATTGAATTGAATTGAATTGAATTGAATTGAATTGAATTGAATTGAATTGAATTGAATTGAATTGAATTGAATTGAATTGAATTGAATTGAATTGAATTGAATTGAATTGAATTGAATTGAATTGAATTGAATTGAATTGAATTGAATTGAATTGAATTGAATTGAATTGAATTGAATTGAATTGAATTGAATTGAATTGAATTGAATTGAATTGAATTGAATTGAATTGAATTGAATTGAATTGAATTGAATTGAATTGAATTGAATTGAATTGAATTGAATTGAATGCTGGAGTTATGACAAAAGACCTTCTACCAGAGATCTGTTCAAAACATGAAGAAACAGATGTGAGGGTGATCATTTACATGCAGTATATCCAAACCAAAATGCATCACATCAGAACAGTTAGAGTCAGAGCAAAAGACTCTGACTTTTTCTTCATCCTTCTCTATTATGCCAAGTCATCAACTGTCAATGTCATCTTTGACATGGGAGATAAACTAATCAACATCAACCAGCTGGCTGAAGATTATTCTGAGGAACACATTTCAGCTCTTCTGCATGCATTCACTGCACTTCAGCCGATGAAGATTCTTAATCAGAATTCAGAGTTTATTCAGATCTTTGCTAAAGTGGGTAACTCCTGGGAGCTCAATGAACAGATTCTTAGTGGTGTTGAAAAGTTCAACTGTTGCCTCTATGGATTCAGTCGTTGAATCAAGGTCGATGAGGCCAGAAGGATTAAAGTGAAGAAGATGTGTGGCTCAAGCCTTGAGCTTCGTCAGGGTCTCTCCGTTGACCTCTCGACCTTCCCACCTTGCAAGAGGGTCCTCTTACAGCACATGAAATGACTAAACTTTCAAGTATGCATCTGGAAGAGGGCTCATGGGCACTACCCAGAGATCCCATGCCCTCTGGACCATGGATTTCACATAAACACAGAGACAGGCGAGCTAAAACCACTATGGTTTGAGGGCGATGTTATCCCCAAAGCCCTGGTTGATGTCTCGGTAGAGGAGGAAACAGATGAGGATGACTTGAATGATGAAATCCATACTAATATGGATGAAAATGAGGAAGAAGAGGGAAATGATGTTTGAAAGCTCATTCCACATTAATACTGACATGAGCAGTCATCAAAGTACAGCATGAATGCGCAACAGAAAAACTAAGAACCAAAGAATGTTTTCTATTTTATGTTTGAGCTGTATTTTGGTTTAGCCATTTGGCTGTAAAGAAGGTTATTTACTGTATTGAAGATCGGCTTCTTGATAACAGACCGCACCAGTCATCTTTATTCCTTGTTGCGTGTACTTTGCCCTTTTATAAATCTCACATTTAATTTATTTAACTGATTTTGTGTGATCGCACCCTGTGTTGCACCGTGACCTCAGTCCACCTGGGGCATAACATCACTCATACTGTAGTCTACCAGTACATAAGTCAAGTCTCAACTCTTTTATAAAATATTATTTGTACACAAGAAATGTGCTTAATCCCATATAGAATGGCAATGCTTGAAAGTTGTGTTTTCTCCAATTTGAGGTACAGTGGAGAACTTTGGTCATAGCAGCTATAATCCTCTAGATAGAAAGGTCAACTTGATCTTAAATTGAAGTTTATAAACTTTTTCATGTTTTTCATGAACATTTGAGGCAGTGATATGCATAATAAAAAGCTTGAAAATGATCACGTTTGATGACAATTTGTCAGACGGACAGATATTTTTTTGCTTTTTGGGCTATGTTGAGGGTGATATATGACAGTAAGGCAGCAATCCCCATAATCTTTTTCTGCTAGTTTCCCCTATGTGTCAGGATACAAAGTTTTATGGTTATATGACCATTTATGTGGTTGCAGTACCTTAATATTTACAATTATATAATTTGGCCAAACGCTTTTCCCATAAAGTGTTTTTTGGCCGCTGAGACCAAATGGGGCCGAGTTGGGGGTGGTCAGTATCAACTTGTGATGGCCCAAGGTAAAACATAACAGGAAATAATAGTGAACAAAAGGTAGCAAAAAACATCCTGTAGAGTGGGTCTGGCTCCCGGCCTATAACTACAGCTGCTTGAATCTTCTGCTACGAGTCACAGGTTCTGTTTTTTTGTGGCTCTCACATTTGCACCACAGCTGAGCGAGATATGTGTTGCAAAACTGATTTGTGTGGTTGATCGACACCCTTAAAGTCTCTGGGTGGGAACTTTGGCAATTCTGGCCAGCCAATCAACATTTCCGGGAAGTCTTCTGGCCAATTAATAAAATTAAAATTATTAACAATGACTGACCAAAAATGACTGCTTATGAACTGTAATATTCCGATATGAAATTATGATAATCAAGCCCTCTGAAATAGCATAATTAAAATATATTCCACCTAAATTCAGATTGATATAAAAAGAAAACTTCCTGTTTTCACGAGCAAATTCCACTTCACACTGATAGTAAACCACCTCAGGCTGGCCATCATAAAATATGCCATTCTGGTGTGGCATTTCAAAATAAACCTCTCTGAAATAAAAGAATTGACCTATAGCTGTATTTGCTTTCCAAAACAAAAAATGCGACTCCGGTGGGACTCGAACCCACAACCTTTGAATTGCCACTTCCGCAGTTAACTAGAAGTCCAATGCGCTATCCATTGCGCCACGGAGCCACCTGTTGCACTGTGTGAAGACATTACAACATAAAATTACACAACTACTCTGCGATCGATATACTGTATAGGAAAAACTGCAGTGGTCAGGCGGTTTAAGCACAGGGCGCCTCTCCGTTTACACTCTCTTTACTCGTACGGCTTCGCTCCTGTAGACGCTGTATTTATGTCGTCTACCGTTATAACAGTATTACTTTAGCGTGCAGCACTTTGTGCAGGCGTTACGATAGACATATATGCACAGACGCCTCATTCACTGACATCGCTCATTGGTCGAGGTAAATGCCAAGATATGGACGACCGACGGCACCGACGTCGCGAGTTCGACACCCGCTTGTCCCGCATTCGCCGACAAGTTTACGTGAATTGACTCGCAACCTCGGGCAAAGAATATTACACATATTGAGATTTTGTCAACGTACTTAAAGTTTTGATAACCATTGTCACACTTTCGCTAAAAACTTTCAACAATTGTCATGAGATGGAGAAACAGGAGAAACAAAAGAATCTACCACGAACTGGAGGCTCCGGCCAATCAGCACCGTAGAAGCTACCAAGAATTGGAAGCTCCGGCCAATCAGCACCGTAGAAGCTACCAAGAATTGACCAGGCAAAGCTTTGTCCGAGTCCGTGTTTCTTTACAGCTATCAACACAATTCAAAGGCAACCAGCTAAAATCTGCCCTTTGAATGTGAAACACGTTGCAAGTAAAGTACAAAAAGAGAAGCCTAGGAATGTGTTTAATACTTTTCGTAGTAATTAAAATAACAAAGATCGTATGAAGAGCAGCAACAATAAACTAAACACCAGTAAATCGAGGCAGAAATCAACCTTATTGCAACGAACAAAATGGTCTAACAGCAACCAATTAAAACATTAATAAACTTTAATATAAATACAAGCAAAATGGTAAACCAAAAATAAATAAAGGCACAAATAAACTGCAATATAAACAAAGCACAAAACAAATAAATTAAGGAAAAAATAAACTGCAACATAAACAAAGTTTAAAATAAATAAATGAAGGCACAAATAAAATGCAATATAAACAAAGTATAAAATAAATAAATTAAAGCACAAATAAACTGCAATATAAAAAGTATAACATAAATAAATGAAGGTGCAAATAAGTCAATTCTGACTGGCGCTGATTGGCTGGCGCTTCCAATTCTTGGTAGAATCTTGGTAGCAGGCTGAACGCTGATTGGCTCTCGCTACCAAGAATTACCTCGTGATTCCACCATATTGTAAATGCAGGTGAATGTGAGACTCAATAAAAAAAAGACGTTTAACGTTTAACGTCATGGCTCTCAGTAAGTCCACACGCTCACGCGCCACACATGACATCTCTCACGCTCAGAAGTGATTAAACTCCCCTCTCTGAATGGATGATGCGAAGGCAGATTTCTCTACGTAGTCTATTCATACAGCTGTCAAATACGGTTCGGCTGCGAGCACTCGTTACGAGAAAATGCACGAAAGGTCCACGAAGGTCCACGAACGCGCACAGCACGAAAGTGCACGGAAATGCACGAACGCGCACAAATGGCGTGCACAGGTTTCAGACTAGATGGAAACCAACGAGCACTTAATTTATTATAATAGTGGCTTATTAAAGTGTAAGTTTGAACTGTAAAGAGTATGAACTGTAGATTTAAAGACGTCAGCACAGAAGCAGAAAACTATTATTTATATACTGTATAATATATATATATATATTTATATTCTGTATTTGTTTTATTTTACTTGCCCATCAACAATCTCACTCCACACTAAGTTCCAAACATGAGAGCCCTGTGTATATTCAACAGAAAATTATAAATCATTGTGTATGTATATATTATTTAAATTGTTCATATACATTTACTGTGACAGCATTTCGCTAGTGTATGTGAGAAATAATTCTGAATAATGTGTCTGACGGCCCCTCATAACACTGTCCGAGTGCATCTGCACTTCACTTGGACACTGGCAGGGCCATTGTGAGTATCAGTGGTGGTTGTGACTTGACAAGGACTGGCTGGCATCGAAGATCGTGGCATACAAGCAGTGACACATAAAAACTGTAGCTGTATTGCTAAAGGCTTTGCAGAAATAACCTTCTGTATTGTCCCACAGTGAGCTGAAGCACCAAGAGGCTGCAGTGACGGAGCTGATGGCCCCTTAGAGGTCACTACAGGCACACAGCATTTTTTATTTATTTATTTATTTATTTATTTTTGTAAGCAGAAAAACAAACATTACGCCCAAATTCAAATTCTGAGATTCAGTTTCTGCTCTTGTCTTATCTTGACAGTTAAGCAGAGGTCTGAAATTATGAAGGCACAAAAAAAAAAAAAAAGCAGCAGCAGCACCGCCCCCTGGTGGTTGTAAAGAGAAGTGTAAAAACTTACAGCATCCCCAGGCAGCCTCTCCTCCAATTACTAACCAGGACCTACTCTGCTTAGCTTTACAAGTCAGACATGTTCATGGTGGTATGGCTGTAAGTCTGATTTGGGATAGTATTCTAGATGCTATCTAGGCTTTTTAGGTGTCTGTTTATCAATTGATTTTGATAGGATTATTAAATGAAGACCAGAACATTAAGGCCTCCCTCCGTCAGAGGTAAAGACATTACCTCTTTTAATTTTGTGCAAACTGTTGTTCCAGATAAAGTTTAATAGAATCCTGTCAAAACTTGTGACTGTGCCATATAGACAGAGATCTCTAGCTAATGGAGTGATTTTTTTTTTACCGGATTCAAATTGTCATTCATAGATGTTTTCTCATCTTTGTTGATTGTGGCTGCCAAGTATTTTACTGTATTTCTTCCTGGAGTCTTATTACATGTTTGTGTCAGGAATGTCCTTTAGTGCAAGAAGGTTCCTGTTGATCTTATACAGTTCCAGACATATATATATATATATATATATATCCTTTAGTGCAAGAAGGTTCCTGTTGATCTTATACAGTTCCAGACATATATATATATATATATATATATATACACACACACACACACATATATATATATATATATATACATACACATATATATATAATGCCGCCCTGGGTGGCTGTCCATACATGAGAAACCTCACCTGGAAGCCAGGAAGCATCTGGTTAGGATGCTTCCTGGCTTCCTTGAAGCCTCCCTGATGAGGTGTTGGGGGCGCGTCCCACTGGAAACTGCAGTAAAGCCAGCCCCCACTTTGTGTGACAATATCTGTATATAGTAGACATTACAGTAAGAGTGAACGATTCCAAAATAAATGAAGGGGCCTTTATTTTGAAATGCCACATTACAATTTCCTATCAGAAATTACAGTTCGTTGGCAGTCATTTTTGGACAATCATTGTTATCATTTAAATTGTATTCAAAATGACTGTGTGTAATAATTAACCATGCTTTTTCTTAATTGCGTAATTGTTGACTGATTGAATGAATGGATGAGTTTGAAATGCCGTTAACTGTCTATCGCTGTTACCCTAATGTCTACTATGTACAGATATTGTTAAACAAAGTCGGCTTCACACAGTGTTTCCAAGTGGAGGCTGGCTTTACTGCAGTCACTGGGAGGAGGCCCCGGGGACGACCCAGGACTTGCTGGAGAGACTGTGTCTCCCGGCAGGCCTGGGAATTATTATAATTTAATTTAAACTAAATTTAAATTAAATTTAAAATTATTTAAATTTTAATTATTTATGGTATTTTGATCTGCAAATATTTCTGATTTTAAGACTTAATTTTTGTTTGGTCAAATTATTGTAGTGTTTCTGTCTTTGTCTGCTGACGAGCTGATATTTTTACATATGCATCAGACAGACACAAATAAAACACAACTGGCAGTTAACAATGCTCCATGTATGCATGTGTTATGTGAGTCATTTTGTGCAAAAATGTTTACATGCTTTCAGCGGTTCACTAGCTCACAGGGCTCTTCCACTTTACAAACTTGGTAGTCACCCTCAGATACATCTAGTGACCACTGTGAGGAGCCCTGACCCGACCTCCACTTCTGGCTCTTGAAATGAAGGATAACAAATGTACAGAATTAATTTCCACGCACCAGAATAACAGCAGCTGGAGGAACCAGTGGAAATTATCTATTCAGTAACTGTATAATAATCCTCTCTGCTTCTGATTATGCACATGCACTGTACCATGTGACGTTTTTACACTGGATGAGTATGAACCCAAAAGGAGAACGGAAGCCAGGTTGTAAAAGCAAGAAAAGCGAGGTTTATTTACAAAAATAACTAAACAAAAAACAGGTTGAGCCAAAAAGGATAAGAAAAGGCGAGAAGACTGACAGGTTGGCTGGACGGAGGTCTCCCAGAAAAAAACGAGGAGTTAAAAAACAGAACAAAAACGGCATTGAGATAGAACTCACAAATTTAAACTTGTACGAGTGAACACCAGTTTTGCGTGTGTTCACTCCTGCTGCAGGAAGAAGGCAGGGAGCAAATCAGGGAAACGGGCAGCAGGTGTGCGAGGAGGGAGCTCTGCCCAGCAGCCTGATCAAGTCTCCTGAAAGCACAAAGTAAAAACAAGGTTGCACAGGAAAAAGGGACACTTAACAAAATAAGAGGCAGGAAGCAGGGAAGCAGTGTGTGGGTTTCACACAGACACACACCTGGCTGGTAGTGATTCTGCACCCTGTATTTTGTCAGTGATGCTGGTTAAGTGATTCATCGACACAGTGTTCCAGCACAGCACCATGACATGCATTCCTCTTCAGTCAGTTGGCATATGTAGCTGCCGGCCCTTCCTGTTTGTAGTAACTGTTACTTTAACAGCAATCACGACAGACTGAAAGAGGGACTGGAGTAAAAGATAGAAAATAGTAACCACACTATCATTGTTACTGAGCTCTACAGTGGTGGTGTTTTCTTCGAACTGTGTGATTTCTAGTGGCATCTAGAGGATAAACGTGAGACTGCAACAAAGAAATGCTCCTCTGCTCACCCGTCCCTTCCCTGAGAACTACGGTGGCCTTTGCCGATCAAAATGCCGTCGTCAACATTTACGACTGTGTCAACAGTTGAGGTTTTCGTATAAAGACATGCTAACTGTGGCTAGCTGTCATCAATGTAGTTGTAAAATAAGTAGTGATAATTACATTCAGTCTAAACAGGAGAGAGAGAGAGAGAGAGAGAGAGAGAGAGAGAGAGAGAGAAAACGGCGTGTTCGTGGTAGAGCAGACGAGCAGCTGCCTCCACAGAAGAGGAGAAGAGAAAAGAGAAGCCCCTCACACACAAGAGACACATAACACAGGTTTGTACTGATAATATTGTACCTTAGTCTTCTGTTCACTAACAATTACAGAAATACAGTCGATATTTATATGTAGTTAGCATCTCTGTACTTTACACCATACTGTAACAGTGTAATCTATAACTTCAGTTAGATGTGTCAGCTCATTAGAACAGTTGAATGATTATATGAAAACCAGGAGGGAGAATTATGACAAATATTTATGCACAGACCAAACTATGTTCCATACTTTTATGATGTTATAATACTGAATGTATTGGCTATTTGTCCAAAAAACTTAAACAAAACAAAATCAAATAACCATTCTGGCACCATCTGGAATTAGGCTTTACGCAGGTCAAACAAACAATCAGGTCCATACCGAAGATGCGTTTGAGCAGATTTATTCACCGTTGGCAGCAAGTTACAGACAGAAAAGAACGCCTGCACCCTCTCTAAAAAACCGTATGCCCACAGTGCCTTGCCTGACCCATCCCACTTGACCTACGTATATAGCCTACGTAAAACCCAAACACCTGTCGGCCCATTCAGCTCCAACACTGAATAACCTACAAACCACAACATACTGTCATGTTATCTACAAACATCACTCAAACTAACATTTTTAAACACTTTATTTTTCTCTTTTCTGTGTTTTATGTGTATAGACTTGTGGTGGAGATGACTCTGGATGAGTACAGAGATCTAACAGCACAGCTGCTGGAGAGACAACCAGGTCTAGTTTTTGATGCCTCAGTGCAGGGATGATAATCCACCTTCTGCTGGTGTGGCAGGAGTAAAGTGGTGTTCTTGTGTCAACTGTAGGGACATGTCTGCTGACCAGGAGAGGAAATACTGAGACCAGGTTCCAACTGTGTAAGCCTACAACCACACTTCTCCCAGTACTGCATTGGAGACTTTTGTGCATTCACAGACAGTACTGGGAGGATCTCACCTTATCCTGACTGTAGATATTTCATATTTTCATTTCATTTCAATTTTTTATATCAAGATAGATATATGAAGACACTTTAACATGGTAAGGTCAAGACCTTTTGGCAGCATGGTTTCTTGGAGCAGGGGAATTGACTTGTCATCACCAGCTGCTGCGTTTGGAACATAAGAATAATGTTTCTTGATCTTCAAGGGCGATTCACAGGTTTCGTACCTGGCCTCGAAATTTCTTTCCAAGTCTGACAATGTGACAAGTATTCAAACATCTCAATGTTCATATCAGGGCATCGGTCTTTAATTTCGAATATGGTTCTATTTTTAATAATTGATAATTATTTATTTTATGTTCAGTTTCTTTCAGTATTACATTTGTTTACACTAACTGCACTAATTGACTCCTCCTCACATACAAAGCACTTAATGATCAGGCCCCATCATATCTTAAAGATCTAGTTTCACCTTATCAGCCCAACAGATCACTTCGGTCCCAAAACTCAGGTTTACTTGTAGTTCCCAGAGTCCATAAGAGTAGAATGGGAGGCAGAGCCTTTAGTTACCAGGCTCCTCTCCTGTGGAACCAACTGCCAATGTCGGTTAGGGAGGCGGACACTGTCTCTGTATTTAAAGTTAAACTTAAAACCTTCCTTTTTGATAAAGCTTATAGTTAGAGCTGGCTCAGGGAAACCTGAACCATCTCTTAGTTATGCTGCTATAGACCTAGACTGCTGGGGGATTTCCTGTGGTGCACTCACACTCACTCTCTCACACCCAGGGTATGAATGTGACTTAATTATGTGTCATTAACCTTGTTTTTTTTTTCTTCCTTCCCAAGTCTATGTCTGCTTCCTTCCATTCTCTCTCTCCCTCTGTCCTCATCTTGCAGGCTGCAGGATCCAGATCCAGTTTTGATGATATTATTATTATTATTATTATTATTATTATTATTATTATTATTATTATTATTATTATTATTATTATTATTATTATTATTATTATTATTATTATTATTATTATTATTATTATTATTATTATTATTATTATTATTATTATTATTATTATTATTATTATTATTATTATTATTATTATTATTATTATTATTATTATTATTATTATTATTATTATTATTATTATTATTATTATTATTATTATTATTATTATTATTATTATTATTATTATTATTATTATTATTATTATTATTATTATTATTATTATTATTATTATTATTATTATTATTATTATTATTATTATTATTATTATTATTATTATTATTATTATTATTATTATTATTATTATTATTATTATTATTATTATTATTATTATTATTATTATTATTATTATTATTATTATTATTATTATTATTATTATTATTATTATTATTATTATTATTATTATTATTATTATTATTATTATTATTATTATTATTATTATTATTATTATTATTATTATTATTATTATTATTATTATTATTATTATTATTATTATTATTATTATTATTATTATTATTATTATTATTATTATTATTATTATTATTATTATTATTATTATTATTATTATTATTATTATTATTATTATTATTATTATTATTATTATTATTATTATTATTATTATTATTATTATTATTATTATTATTATTATTATTATTATTATTATTATTATTATTATTATTATTATTATTATTATTATTATTATTATTATTATTATTATTATTATTATTATTATTATTATTATTATTATTATTATTATTATTATTATTATTATTATTATTATTATTATTATCAGTAACAATAATACTGCTGTCATTATTATTATGCTTTGATTAAAAGTTCATCAGTATCATTTCTTATCAATAATCTCTGCTGCTG
>JAFBJR010000849.1:3367-16253 GCA_016785285.1 Brachirus orientalis | reverse complement strand
ATGAGGGTCCTCACTATGATAGAAGCACAAACATGTGTGTGTGTGTGTGACCGTGTGTGTGTGTGTTTTAACACTATTTAACTCCTTAACTCCACACGCACACACACACACGTGTGCTGTCATATCAACTGTGACCTCCAGGGGGCGCCTGATCTCCGTTCATTATATTGATGGTTTACAGACACAAGCAGCTGTTACCACAGTAACAAGGTGTACGAGATCCAGTCTTGACCTCACTTCCTGTCAGCTGGAGTCAGTCAGTCTGCACGGTGAGGTCATGGTGAGGTCATGGTGAGGTCATGGTGAGGTCATGAACAGGTGACAGGTGAGTCAGTCTCTGCAGGAACAAGATAATTATTAGTATGAAGCTTTTAGTGAGACAATTGTAGATTTATAGCTCAACCTGAACCTCCTCCTTCACCTGCACCTCCGGAAACACACAGTTCATACCAGGGTCAGGGCCAGTGCCAGGGCCAGGGTCAGGGAAGGGCCAGGGCCAGGACCTGGGTCGGGGCCAGTGCCAGGATCTGGGTTAGGGTCAGGACCTGGGTCAGGATCAGGATCAGGGTCAGGGTCGGGGCCAGGTCCTGGTGTTGTCTCCTGGGTTCAGTCTGGATTCTTGAGGTTATTTTGATGAGTTGTTCTACAGGGATGTACGTGACCTGTGACATGTTCTATAGCCCCTCCCCTTCTGTGCAACTCCTCCCCTTCTGTGTAACTCCTCCCCTTCTGTGTAACTCCTCCCCTCCTGAACTTTGATCTCTCACCTCATGTAACAGGACGTTAGCATAAAAGCTAACTAGCTAAGAGGCTCAAACTGTGTCACAGTAGAATTAAAAAAAATGTTTGGACTTCATACTTTGACATGGCAGTTTTTTCAGAGTCAGACATGTGACCTCAACAGCGCCCCCTAATGACTCTCAGTGTTTTTGCTCCCAGCCTTATGCATAACAAACACAAACTTCATGTAGGGCAAAATGGCTCAAAGGCGCCCCCTAGGATGTGCATGTAGAATTCTATTTGTCTGATGTTTCACACTGAAATATCTCCATGTCAGTGTTCACTTGTAGTGACAGCGCCACCTACTGGTGACAGGACAAGACTCGGACAAATATTGCTCAGGTTTACTGACATTTTCATGATGAATAGTCATAGAAATGTGGGCGGAGTCTAAACAAACCTGTGTAGGAAACATCAGGCTCAGTATTGTCTCCTCTCCTCCTTCACTTCCTTCCTTCCTTTGTGTCCTGCCAGCTTTTTGGTGTAAGAGCCCTTTAATCCCGTGGATCATCAGTTAATCCAGTGTGAAAATGAATCAAGATGAGATTAGTCACAGTCTGGAAACATGTCATTGATTATGTTCAATAAAATCTGATCATATATGTTTAATTAAAAAAGAAACTCAGGAATGTGTGTGACAGAACTTGATACATTTGTATCAGATAGACAGACAGACAGACAGGCAGACAGACAGGCAGGCAGGCAGACAGAGAGAGACAGACATTTACAGACAAGTTTTTGTCAAAGCAATTAAAATTTCTGCTGAATGACTTTTATACTTTATATTAGAGGAGGAAGAAGAGGAGGAGGAGGAGGAAGAAGAGGAGGAGGAGGAGGAGGAGGAAGAAGAGGAGGAGGAGGAGGAAGAAGAGGAGGAGGAGGAGGAGGAAGAAGAGGAGGAGGAGGAGGAGGAGGATGCGAGGGCCGGACCCGGAGCAGGAGGAGGATCACTTCAGTCCGCAGGTCACCATCAGTTCCTCTTCTTTTCCTCTTCAACGCTGCTGTTCTCCGCTTCTTCTGGTCCGGATCGGCTCGGCTCAGCTCGGAACTGTTCTACCCGGACCAGGAGAGTGTCAGGCAGGCGGACCGGGGACAGAAGCGTTAGGATCCGTGTTGTCATGCTGGGAGCCGTGAAGATGGAGGGACACGAGGCTCCGGACTGGAGCGGCTACTACAGCGAGGAGGTGAGAACCGTGGAGAAGCAGGTTCTGACCCGGAACAGGCGAGCGGAACCGACACGAGAAAAGAAAAGAAAAGAAAAGAAAAGAAAAGAAAAGAAAAGAAAAGAAAAGAAAAGAAAAGAAAAGAAAAAAACTTTTAGTTTGTTATAATCTGAGCTGAAGTGAAATCAAGAAAAATGTAAAAACTCAAAAGATTCGTTTTTATTTTCAAAGGTTCGAAATCATTTTTATGAATGAACTTGAATACAATTAATCATCACTTGTTTAAAAATATTATTTCATGAGCGGAACAGAAAAAGGATTATCAATTTATTTTTGTTCTTTTATGTTTCTATAAAAATTGAAATGTCCTTTAATTAAACCTAAACAAATAAATAAACCTAAACAAATAAATAAACCTAAACAAATAAATAAACCTAAACAAATAAATAAACCTAAACAAATAAATAAACCCAAATTAACCCAAACGTTTCATCAATTTAACTTTAATTTAAACCAAACAAACAGAAGCCGCGACGATCAAAAGAGACGCATGAACGGGATTCACGAAAGAGAATTTAACGTGAAAAAGTGCGTGAAAAAAAAGACAAAACAAGAAAGAAAAAAATGTATTTCACCAATAAAATTCAGTTTATGTTGATTTATGTTACATATGTGTAAAGTACACACACACACACACACACACACACACACACACACACACACACACACACACACAGAGAATTAAAAAATACAACAGTAAAAAGAAAAATCTACGTAAAACTAAATTAAAATAAACTAAATCAAATTAAATCAAGTTAAATTAAATTAAATCAAATGAAACTAAAACAAGTTAAACTAGAACTAATAAATGAATGAAACTAAATGAAAATAATGAAATGAAATCAAACTACATTTGCTTTAATTAAACTAGTTAAATCAAGAATGAAGTAACTAAAGTAAATTGAGGGGAAAATGACAGTAAACTCATCATCAGCTGCTTCACGTTTTCACGTTTTCAACACAAACGCTAAAACACTAGAACATGAATAATGAATATTATGAATATTACAAGACACAAGACACCGTTTCATTCGGTCAAATTAAGTGTTAAAATATATAAAACCTGTAATAAATAATAATGTTTGTCACCTGACATTTAATTCGTTTATTTTATTCTGTGTGATGTCACATAAGATAATATTTAAGATAATAATGTTTTAATATGAATAGCACTTTTTTAATGTGTCCGTTTATACATGTGGTTATTAACAGTCACATGAACAGAATATTTAAAATACAAAATAAAACATGTTGGATAAAAAAATGTATTTGATGTTCAATAATGTTTTGTAAATATGTGTGTGTGTGTGTGTGTGTGTGTGTGTTATATAATATAACAGTAATATTTAAAGTTCATTAAATGATGAAGAATTTCACAATACAATCCCAGTTGGTGTTTTTCAATAATCAATAGTCAGCAGGAAACTTGGTGATCAGAAAATACATCTAACATGAAATGACTGTTTTGTTTTCTGAAAATAAATGTAACCATTGAATTTTAGCTTCAGAGAAAATGTTACTTCATTCCTTGTTATTTGTTATTTAATGACATCATCATCATCAACATTTGATTGGTTTACATTTTTGGAATTGTCAGTGTAAACACGAGCTAAAATCAGTGATTTTCTCCATGGACTTTGGTGTGCGAGAGTGAGTGCTTCCTGTTGGAAAAGTCTGTCTCACAGTGAGAGAAAGACGAGAACATGTTCTACATTTGCATTCATTTACACATTTATAAAAGTCAACAATTACATCAAACCAAAGTCCATGACAGATAAGAACCACTGTAAGTCCCAAGACATTTGTCAGTGAGGAGACGCTTGGTCCTGCAGTCAAACCAAAATGGACAGTTTATGAAGAAAGGACTTGACCTAAAGTTGTCTTCCGGTGACGCCAACTCCAAAGTCCGTAATCACAGAATGCAGATCCAGACACTCTCTCAGCGGACAAACACCGGTGTTTGTCTCAGTGGACAAACTCGTCTCAGCGGACAAACACCGGTGTCTCATCTCAGGACACCTGTGTCTCAGTGGACAAACACCGGTGTTTGTCTCAGTGGACAAACTCGTCTCAGCGGACAAACACCGGTGTTTGTCTCATCTCAGGACACCTGTGTCTCAGTGGACAAACACCGGTGTTGAATGCAGATCCAGACACTCTCTCAGCGGACAAACACCGGTGTTTGTCCACTGAGACGAGACACCGGTGTTTGTCTCAGTGGACAAACTCGTCTCAGTGGACAAACACCGGTGTCTCATCTCAGGACACCTGTGTCTCAGTGGACAAACACCGGTGTCTCGTCTGACAAACTCGTCTCAGTGGACAAACACCGGTGTCTCATCTCAGGACACCTGTGTCTCAGTGGACAAACACCGGTGTCTCGTCTCAGTGGACAAACACGTCTCAGTGGACAAACACCGGTGTCTCGTCTCAGTGGACAAACACGTCTCACTGGACAAACACCGGTGTCTCATCTCAGGACACCTGTGTCTCAGTGGACAAACACCGGTGTCGCGGTGTCAACTTTGGGTAAAGTACTGATCTATTTTAGTTCTAACTGGTTCTGGTCTCTCTGCAGGTGTACTCTCCAATGCCAGGTTCTGGGATGGGTTCAGGTCTTGGAATGGGTTCCATGTCAGGCTACATGTCCAGCAGTGGGACAGCATCAGGCTCCTTCAACATGTCCTACAGCGGGAACGCCTTGAGTCCTGCCTCAGTAGGCGGGATGGGCGGCTCAGCTCCAGGAGGCATGTCTGGTCTGGGTGGGGGTGTGGCCTCAATGGGTGGCGCTCTGAGTCCATCAAGTATGAGTTCTCAGCAGGCCTCGATGGGCCTGAATGCATACGGGGGCATGAGTCCCACCATGAGCCCGACCATGGCGTACAGCGGCGGTGGATTAAACCGAACCCGTGACAACAAGACTTTTAGGCGGAGCTACCCACACGCCAAGCCCCCCTATTCCTACATCTCCCTCATCACCATGGCGATCCAGCAGGCCCCCAGTAAGATGCTGACTTTGAGCGAGATCTACCAGTGGATCATGGACCTGTTCCCGTACTATCGGCAGAACCAGCAGCGCTGGCAGAACTCCATCCGCCACTCGCTGTCGTTCAACGACTGCTTCGTCAAAGTGTCTCGTTCACCGGACAAACCGGGGAAAGGCTCGTACTGGACCCTCCACCCGGACTCCGGCAACATGTTCGAGAACGGCTGCTACCTGCGGCGCCAGAAGAGGTTCAAGTGTGAGAGGAAGATGTCCACCAAGTCAGAGGGGAGGAAGGAGGGGGGAGGAGCAGGCGGCGGGGGAGGAGGAGCTTCCCCTGCTGGAGACTCCTCGCTGCCCTCCACCAGTCAGGCAGCCTCACCTTCCAGTCTGGACCTGCGGGGGGCCGCAGACCTGAAGGTGTCCGGCTCTCAGCTCCTGTCCTCGCTGTCGCTGCCCCCCCACTCCATGGCACACGAGTCCCAGCTGCACCTCAAGGGCGACGCCCACTACGCCTTCAACCACCCGTTCTCCATCAACAACCTGATGTCGTCGTCAGAGCAGCAGCACAAACTCGACCTGAAGGCCTACGAGGCGCTGCAGTACTCCTCCTACAGCAGCGGGGCGGCGCCAGGCCTCGGGCCTCGGACCATGGAACCGCTGGAGGTGTCGTACTACCAGGGCGTTTATCCCAGACCGCTCCTCAACACGTCCTAGTGCCCGCCGCCGCCGCCGCCACCGGTCCAGTCGCCACCGCGTGTCCTCACATGACTCTGCATGGACTTCCTGTCTGACTGTGATGATGCTGCTGTTCTCTGAGGTCCTAACCTGACCAGGACCTGGACCAGGACCAGGACCAGGACCAGGAAATGAACCAGGACTAGGACCAAAACATGGACCAGGACCTGGACCAGGACTAAAATAGGACCAGAACCAGGACCTGGTCATGGTTTCTCCTTTTACTCACAGTCAGCATCTCACAGAACCTGTCTCCCGCCCGACCCCTGCATGGGTCATGACCCTGCATGGATTAAAGGGTCACTTCACTAAAATGGGTCAAAGCCAGATGGCCCCGCCTCTCTGTGTGATGTCATCTGTATTTATTTATGTGTCGGTCATTTGTCAACACAGACTAAAGCTACTGATCAATAATCAATAAGACCTTGACGCTGTGATGCTTCAGTTTCAGTGAAAAGACAAATTAATTCATTCATTAATGGTGAAAGGTATTGATCATTGATTCTGTTTTTTAAAGGATCTTTGTTTAGTGAGACTCACTCTGCGTGTAAAAAGAGAAACCACTTCCTGTGTGTTTTCCGATTGCTGATGTAAAGCCACTGATGATTGATTATTGATTATTGTTACCATGTGCATGAATGAAGTGGAAGCTCTTCTTTCTTTTCTTCTTTACTTGACATTTAATTCACTTTGTTCAGGAAACGACAAGTAAAATGGTGAAAACCTCAACAGTAAATGTTTTTACTGATGTTTATGTTTATATTCATTTAAATACACACTCATGTTTGTGCTTCTATCATAGTGAGGACCCTCATAGACATAATACATTCTATAGCCCCTTACCCTAACCTTAACCTAACCCCTGACCCTAAAACCAGGTCTTAACCCTGAAAAAGCCCTTTAAAGAAGTGAAGACCAGACAAAATGTCTTCCCTCTGTCCAAATGTCCTCACTTTGTCCAAATGTCCTCACTCTGTCCAAATGTCCTCACTTTGTCCAAATGTCCTCACTCTGTCCAAATGTCCTCACTTTGTCCAAATGTCCTCACTCTGTCCAAATGTCCTCTGTCCAAATGTCCTCACTCTGTCCAAATGTCCTCACTCTGTCCAAATGTCCTCACTTTGTCCAAATGTCCTCACTCTGTCCAAATGTCCTCACTTTGTCTAAATGTCCTCACTCTGTCCAAATGTCCTCACTTTGTCTAAATGTCCTCTGTCCAAATGTCCTCACTTTGTCCAAATGTCCTCACTCTGTCCAAATGTCCTCACTTTGTCTAAATGTCCTCACTTTGTCTAAATGTCCTCACTTTGTCCAAATGTCCTCACTTTGTCTAAATGTCCTCACTCTGTCCAAATGTCCTCACTTTGTCCAAATGTCCTCACTTTGTAGGTGTTTATACAAATTTTGGTCCTCACTCTGCAGCAAGTACAAGAACACACACACACTGAATTAAGACACAACTACAGAAGGAAGGAAGGAAGGAAGGAAGGAAGGAAGGAAGGAAGGAAGGAAGGAAGGAAGGAAGGAAAGAGGACTAATGTGAGAAACGAGAGAAAATCATCTTCGTCATTTCTTCTTCTTCAGTTTTTGACTCTGATGCATGTTTTTAACTTATTCTGTCATTTTCAAATAAAACAAGAAAACACTGCACAGCCATTGATTCATTGATTGAGTTCAGTTTTATTATTTATTTTTATTTATTTTAGGTTCCAGTGACATTAGCGATAAATAAATAACTTATTTCATATCAATTCTGAAACATAAAAATGATTTAACAAATGACTTTATTACGTCCACAAACTGTAATTTATGTTATAATGATGACACGGTTTTAACTCTTAATAATAATAATAATAATAATAATAAAACATTTTCTTTTTCTTTAAATGATTTAATTTCACTGACAATTTACATTTTTAGTGTTTTGTGTGTGTGCACGCGCGCGCGGCCTCGGAACTTCAAAGCGCCGCCGCTTTTGTTGCGTCTCAGTGAACCTGAAAACGTCACCGCGTGTTTCCTTTGATCTTTCTTTTACTTTTCTAATCATCATGTAATTATCCGCTAATTACCCGCCAAAGCACAGGCACGGAGCCGAGCCGAGCCGGGCCGAGCCGAGCCGAGCCGAGCCGGGCCGAGCCGAGCCGGGCCGAGCGAAATCTCCACAACTCAACAAATAAAGAAAATTGATGGATGTATAAAATAAATAATAACGTAATATTTATTTGTCTCTGCGTCACAGAAATAAATGACTTTTCTTCATTTATTTATTTATGTTTTTTTCATTTAATTAATGATTACGTCACTTTTGAATATTTATAAATATCAGTTTTCTCTGGTGATGATTTAAGACTGAATGTGTGTGTGTGTGTGTGTGTGTGTGTGTGTGTGTGTGTGTGTCTGTCGTTTTAGTCGCACGACCTTTAACATTTAACACACACATTTTAACCTTTGAGAGCAACAACACATTATATTAATAATAATAAACTCGTGGTTATTTTAAACATAATTTATTGTATTGAAGTTTATTTGTATTCTCCTGAGGATGGATAATGATGATGATAATAATAATAAGGATAAAAATAATAATAGTCTTGTGTGATTCAGATTTATTTTGATTATATGAAATGTTTTATTTTCGATAATATTATTATAAACTGTGATTTAAAAATTCTTTTTCATCAGTGAAGAAAAAATAATACATATTTTCTTTGTATTTGTTTCGATTAATTGATGTGAAGTTTTCATTTTTAAAAGAACGCATTTTTGATTCTTTTACATTTGATGATTCTTCCCGAACCGCCGGTGCCGCCGGAGCCGCCGGAGCCGCCGGAGCCGCCGGAGCCGCCGGTGCCGCCGGAGCCGCCGGTGCCGCCGGAGCCGCCGGAGCCGCCGGGAGCCGCCGGTGCCGCCGGGGACGCCGCAGCGCTCGTGCTCTGAATTAAAGGGACATTTCACAGTAAATGGCGATGCCACCCACTCTGCCGCCGTAACACGAGCCATATGTTGTTGGCGAACGTTCACCACTTCATTTCTGTGACGCTCTCGAGCCTTATGGAGAGAAATGTCCGACACAATGCAGCAGCCTCAAAGCCTTTCTTCAGCCAGCCTTTCATTCCCGCCACGACCGGGGGCCCCGGGGCCCCAGGGCCACCCCGGCCTTTTGATGGGGATTGGAATTAATTATCTCCAATAACACGATTGTTCAGAGGCGAAGAAAAGAGCAAAGAAATCCCCTCAGAGAGAGAGAGAGAGGGAGAGAGAGGGAGAGAAGAAAGGGAGGGAGGACGATCAAAGCAGAGAGACAGAGAGAGAGAGAGAGAGAGAGAGAGAGAGAGAGAGGGAGAGAGAGAGAGAGAGAGCAGCTGCTCCATTAAAATGATACCAAGGAAGTTTATTAGATCTTTGTGAAGAGGTGATGAAGCTGAGCTGGTGGTCCACTGTGTGCGTGCGTGCGTGCGTGCGTGCGTGCGTGTGTTCTTGTACTTGCTGCAGAGTGAGGACCAAAATCATATAAACACCTACAGAGTGAGGACATTTTGTCTGGTCCTCACTTCTTTAAAGGGCTTGTTCAGGGTTAAGACCTGGTTTTAGGGTTAGGGTTTAGGTTAAGGTTAGGTTAAGGTTAGGTTAAGGTTAGGGTAAGGGACTAGAGAATGTGTTATGTCTATGAGGGTCCTCACTATGATAGAAGCACAAACGTGTGTGTGTGTGAAAGAGAGAGCATGTGTGTGTGTGTGTTCATGTGTGTGTTCATGTGTGTGTTCACGTGTGTGTGTTCATGTGTGTGTGTGTTCATGTGTGTGTGTGTTCATGTGTGTGTTCATGTGTGTGTGTGTTCATGTGTGTGTGTGTTCATGTGTGTGTTCATGTGTGTGTTCATGTGTGTGTGTGTTCATGTGTGTGTTCATGTGTGTGTGTTCATGTGTGTGTGTGTTCATGTGTGTGTGTGTTCATGTGTGTGTTCATGTGTGTGTGTTCATGTGTGTGTGTGTTCATGTGTGTGTTCATGTGTGTGTGTTCATGTGTGTGTGTGTTCATGTGTGTGTGTTCATGTGTGTGTTCATGTGTGTGTGTGTGTTCATGTGTGTGTCACGCATGTTAAACAAATGTAAACACGGTCTGGTCATTGAACTAAGTAAAGAGGCCAAAGCTCCAACTGGATAATGAGTGCATGGCTGACGATCTTCAGCTGGAAACAAGTTATTTAAGAGAAACGGATGTAACGAGCAGCTTCTCATTTGTCAAACAACCATGTGGAAAAGAAGAAGAGTCCAATCAGTGGCATGAACCAAGCAGAGAGAACATGTGAGAAGACTGCAGAAACTACTAAAACTGGCTTAAGAACTGTCCACCGCATTATTAACAACTGGAAGGACAGTGGGGAACCATCGTCTTGGAGGAAGAAATGTGGTCAGAAATAAAATCCTGAATGATGGTGATCACTTAAACGTTTGGTGAAATCAAATGGTAGAAAAACAACAGTAGAACTCAGGACTGTGTTTAATAGTGAAAGTGAGAGCATTTCCACACACACAATGTGAAGAGAACTGAACGGCTGTGGAACCTCAAGAAAACCACCAATCAGTGAGGACGATAGGGAAAAAGGATTGGACTGTGGATCAATGGAAGAAGGTCATGTGACCTGCTGAGTCCAGATTGACCCTGGTCCAGAGTGATGGAGCATCAGGGTAAGAAGAGAAGCAGATGAAGGGATGCACCATCATGTACAGGAAGGTTTTAAGTTTAACTTTAAATACAGAGACAGTGTCCGCCTCCTGAACCGACATTGGCAGTTGGTTCCACAGGAGAGGAGCCTGGTAACTAAAGGCTCTGCCTCCCATTCTACTTTTATGGACTCTGGGAACTACAAGTAAACCTGCGTTTTGGGACCGAAGTGATCTGTTGGGCTGATAAGGTGAAATTAGATCTTTAAGATATGATGGGGCCTGATCATTAAGTGCTTTGTACGTGAGGAGGAGGATTTTAAATTGAATTCTAAACTGTACAGGGAGCCAGTGTAGAGAAGCTAACACTACATTATGAGGTCAGCTGACCACCTGAATATAGTGAAGGACCACGTTCTTCTTTCTTCATGTTCCAAGATGACCTGATGATGTTTTCAGTCACATGACCTGATGTTTTCAGTCACGTGACCTGATGATGTTTTCAGTCACGTGACCTGATGATGTTTTCAGTCACGTGACCTGATGATGTTTTCAGTCACGTGACCTGATGATGCTTTCAGTCACGTGACCTGATGATGTTTTCAGTCACGTGACCTGATGATGTTTTCAGTCACGTGACCTGATGTTTTCAGTCACGTGACCTGATGATGTTTTCAGTCACGTGACCTGATGATGCTTTCAGTCACGTCACCTGATGATGTTTTCAGTCACGTGACCTGATGATGTTTTCAGTCACATGACCTGATGATGTTTTCAGTCACGTGACCTGATGATGCTTTCAGTCACATGACCTGATGATGTTTTCAGTCACGTGACCTGATGATGTTTTCAGTCACGTGACCTGATGTTTTCAGTCACATGACCTGATGATGTTTTCAGTCACATGACCTGATGTTTTCAGTCACATGACCTGATGTTTTCAGTCACATGACCTGATGTTTTCAGTCACATGACCTGATGTTTTCAGTCACATGATCTGACTAAAGGCTGCAGTAAAGACCTGGAAAAACAAATCCAAACTTATTCATTCATGTTCATGGTTCATTGACTCTGAAGGATTTCAAACTATTAAAACAAGACTTTTATTTATCATGATTTGAGTTTGTCCTGAAAATGAAAAGGTTTATAATTCTTCAACACTTAATGCACTGTGACAAAATGTGTGTCTTTGTCCAAATATATGTACGTCCACAGTATATCTGAGCAGCTAAGTCTAAACCCATGACTGAAACCGTGCAGCTGACATTCATGTCCTCTGTGGAGGACAAGCTGAGTCCACAAAAAGCTCTTCTAGAACTTCATCCTGTCTTTGTCTCCTCGTCGTCTCATCTCTGTCTCCTTGTCACGTCTTTTGTGAAATGAGATGAAACTTTGTCTCATTTTGATCATAAGTTTTTTAAGTAAAAATTTTAATTTGAAGTTTTCAAGAAACATGAAGTGAGTTTGTCAAAGAGATTGAGACAAAAGAACGACAAAGATTAAATCAACAGAAATTCAATGGAGGAGCAGGAGGAGGGGGGAGAGGGGGGAGGAAAAGGAAGGAGAAGAGGAGGATGGAGAGGAGAAGCGAGAGGAGGGGGAAGAGGAGGATGGGGGGAGGAAGAGGGAGAGGAGGAGGAAAACAAACTTTTTTTACATTATAAATAAAACTGTCGTAATTATTGATTATTTTGATGGTTTATTTCATTAATCAATCATCACATAAAATACGATTACATGTGACATCACAGCACATGAGCTCACTGATTGGTTTGTTACATCACAAACAAAAAAGGAAAAGAAAAACATGTGATCAATAATTAATGATCAGATGATCAACTGAAGATCAATAATTAGTGATTATTGATCATTAGTGATCAGATGACTGCTCGGACGCTTCCTGTCCCAACTTTCTTCCTTAAAACGTCCACCAGACGCTCCAACCTGAGGACAAGAGGAGATGATGTCACACGTCTACAGTTAGCAGCTGATTCTGAGCTACTTCCTGTCCAGGTGAGATGAGGGCTACTTCCTGTCCAGGTGAGATGAGGGCTACTTCCTGTCCAAGTGACAGGTGGGCTACTTCCTGTCCAGGTGACAGGTGGGCTACTTCCTGTCCAGTTGACAGGAGAGCTACTTCCTGTCCAAGTGACAGGTGGGCTACTTCCTGTCCAGGTGAGAGGTGGGCTACTTCCTGTCCAGGTGAGAGGTGGGCTACTCCCTCTCTCTCTCTCTCCTCTTTCTCCCCCTCTCTCCCCTCTCTCTCTCTCTCTCCCCTCTCTCTCCTGTTTCTCCCTCTCTCTCTCCCCCTCTCTCCCCCTCTCTCTCCCCTCTCTCTCTTTCCTCTTTCTCCCTCTCTCTCTCCTTCTCTCTCTCCTCTCTCTCCTTCTCTCTCCTCTCTCTCCTTCTCTCTCTCCTTCTCTCTCCCTTCTCTCTCCCCTCTCTCTCCTTCTCTCTCCCCTCACTCTCTCTCTCTCCTCTCTCTCCTTCTCTCTCCC
>JAFBJR010000848.1:253527-261614 GCA_016785285.1 Brachirus orientalis | reverse complement strand
AACTCTGTAATCGTAACTGTGTAACTGTAACTGTGTAACTGTAACTGTAACTGTGTAACTGTAACTGTGTAACTGTGTAACTGTAAGTGTAACTCTGTAACTGTAACTGTGTAACTGTAACTGTGACTGTAACTGTGTAACTGTAAATGTAACTGTAACTGTAACTGTAACTGTGTAACTGTAACTGTAAATGTAACTCTGTAACTGTAACTGTGTAACTGTAACTGTAACTGTAACTGTGTAACTGTAACTGTAACTGTGTAACTCACGCTGTCAGTGAGATCTGGATTAGAAAAGAATTTGGAAAGGTCATGCACGATCAAATGTTCTACCATCAGATTAAATTTCAGATTATTTGTCATGTTTATGTCAGATGGTAACAGCTATAAGCAGGTAAAGTTCTGTACAGATCCAGAAGCTTCTCCTGGATCCAGTGGATCAGAATGAGAACGGTTCTGGTTCTGGTTCTGGTTCTGGTCTCTCTAACTGATCTAACTGACTCTCCTTTTAAAAGAAGTTAAAGTGACAGTAACATGAAAGACGAGCATCAGTGACGGTGAAGGAACACACACAACAAACACACGTGACAGTGAAGCGTGACGCGTGTTAGCAGAAGGCGTGTGTCGACGTACAGACGACATGGACGCCATGCCGGACGAGCCGAGGGTCAGGTTAGTCATGGAGCTTCTTCTGAGGAAAAGGTCCTCGTAGTACGGAGACTCAGCGGCGTCTCTGTCCCTGTCCTGAAACACACACAAGCTTTTCAGCAGCCTTTGGCCGACGGGACTCAAAGACAAAGCAGCGCCACACTTTTACCTCCTTCTCTGAGAACGAAGGCACAGATTTGCTCATCTTCTTCAGATGTTCTGGATCCTGAGACAAGGACGAGGACGGGGACGGGATGGAGGCTGGAGAGACAAACATTTACACTGGTTTAGTTACTCTAGACAAAAAAAAAGTAGAGAGTTTGTCCCGCAGGCTGAGACATGTCCTTTAAAGAAAGACACAAAGAAAAGACCAAAAAGACTAAAGTAGCAGGAGAGAGAGAATTCATAACAAGCAGCGAAGAAATGAGACAAGTTAAACAGAATAAATCCGTTACAAAACAAAACCTTGATCGTAAACTAGAGCTAAAAACAGCAGTGAACAGGTCGTCTCACTCTCCATGTGTAGTGACCACAGTGACCACTGTGTGGCGCTACTGTATATCAGACTATAGCCCCTGCAGACCACATCCTTCGTGTTACTGAAGATGTGCTTCCTGTTTCCAGCAGGTGGCAGCGATTTGCTGCGTGATGTTCCTACTGACGTTCTTCTGTGGTCACGACACGGAATCCTGCTGCTTTAGTCCAGATGTGAAAGTCAGCCGTGGGATTAAAAAGACGCTCTTCCATAATAGAAGATATGATGGTGAAATACTGAAAATTAAAATAAAATGTTTCCATAAACAAAGGTCTGAAGACTGTGTGCTGCAGTCAGCCACACCACTGGGGGGCAGCACCTGCTCTACGTACAGGACGTGGATACTGACGTGTGAATGGGCAATTTATCTTAAAGAATAGAAATAACTAAACACACGAAGTGGTTCCTACACCATGGCTGCAGTTCAAACAAAGGTCTGGGCGGAGCCTGTCTGGGCGGAGCCTGTCTGGGCGGAGCCTATGTGGGCGGAGCCTGCTGCATGGCTAGTGGGAACACAAAATGTGAAAGCGTGTGTCATCGGATCGACGTGAAGCTCAGTCAGATCGCAGTTTTCGCAGGTTCTGATGTGAACACCAAGTTCGGTGAGTTTTTGTAAATGACAAGCTCCTAAAAAGAGCAATTAAAGAGTAAGAGAAAAGTTATACTCATCACAGTGACAGACAGACAGAATCAGATTTAAAGAAGTGAGTAAAGTTGCATATCAGATAAAAAGTCTTTACCGTGACTGACGCGTCTCACTTCAACTGTGGAGTCTTTGTTTCGGTCTTGACCTGAGACAAACAGCGACTGGTCACATCGGTTTCCACATCAGTCAGAATCCTGAGTGACAAAGTGACGTGACAGAAGAGGAGCTCACGTGACGACGTGGACGCCGCGATGTCCTCGATGCTTTTCGCCTGATTCTTAGGCCGCGCCTCCGCCCGCCGCAGCGCCTTCTTCACGGGGTTTTGACAGTCGTCGTCCTTTTCTCCTGCAGTTTCATCCAGAAGAGAACATTTAATCTGATTAAGAGCATTTCTGTTTAAAGCACCAGTGCCCGAATTCTTCCCTATAATGAGCCAGAAATGAATTGTGTGAATGGGCCGCGGGCAAAAAACAAACACTCACATTACGTCACTTTACATTTGATTGAAATGTGTCCTATTTTTATGTAAGATTATCATTAAACTCTAATGTAAAAGTAATGAAACACTTCAGTTGAGTGTGGTCGAAGTAGGAATGTACTAGAGTACTAAGACTAAATAAAACCTTTAATTAACCATTAAATTAACTGAAAATTTGAACTGACTTTGTAACACTGCGCCTTTTAAGCAATTTGAAAACAGGTGGATGGATGTTCCAACGTGTGAAACCAAAGGGAATTTACTGAAGACTGAATATGAAATTAGACTGAGTCATGAAGAGGGAATGAAACAATGTGAACTGAGGTAAAGGTTTGGTTTGGTAATGACGATGAATGTTGTATTCTTTTAAAACTCTTGTCTACAGATAAAACAAACAGCCGAGGAATCGATTTCAGGGGGAAAATAATCATTTTGCCAACAGTTTTTGAATTTTCTTTAATCCGTGTTCCACTGTGGTCAGAAAGTGAACTGCAGCTCAGACCGGCACAGACCAGCACAGACCGGCACAGACCGGCACAGACCGGCACAGCTGGGAAAAATCAGGTGGGACCAAAAAAAGGAATCTGGGCCAAATGTCATCAACATTCCAGCAACCACGTGTTAATGTGAGCCCAACAAGCATAAGGGGGCGCTATAGAGCCAATGTGCCATGTCTGTGTCAAACTAAAGGATTTATTATTTCAAATCCACCTGGGACATTTTGTGAGAGTTTAATTGACCAAACAGGAAGTTGGCCATGTTGGATTTCCTGTGGCATTTTTCTCACTTTGCAAACACATGATTGAGGCCTGATTTGAAGGAATTATATGCTTAATCTGAGTATAATCTAAACACCCTCATGTTTCATTTCAGTATTATTCCATCATCCTGCCACTGGCCCTTATCTGCTTACTTAACTTGTCCCACTCTGTATTTATATTTTATTTCTATTCTTACTCCTAGTTTACTCCACTCAAGTATTTTGTGCTATTGTATTTCTATTGTATTAATACTGGACTATTGTGACAACTTAATTTCCCTTCTGGGATAAATAAAGTTATCTATCTATCTATCTATCACTATTTTATGTCATGATAACATGAAAATAACTTATGTTACACTTTCAGGTGAAACTGTTTGATGAACTTTTGACTTATTTTTGTTTCCTGTTTGTCGTACGTGAAGAAAAACGGGAGTTTCTCGGGCTGAGTTGATTTTGACGTGATGTTTCACGTGTTTCACTCGTGACTCACACGCTCTGGGTGTAACTCTGCTTCATATTCACTTCAAACAAATGACAGAAAAGCGTCATGGGACTGTGGACGCTGCGCTTTGGTGCTAATGTTGTGGTTCTGTTTTATTTTTTTGTCCTGCCCACAAGCCAAACACGACCGAGCAGACGGCAGCTGTCCTCAGTGTTTACACAGGTTTACTGCTGCCAACGCCGGCAAAACCACACGGACACGGAAAGGATACAACGTTTCTGTGACTGAACAAACAGCAGCAGCTGATCACGTGATCACTTCTTACATTTAACATGGAACCCTGAGAGGAAAACAAAACAATATTAAGTGTAAAATCACCTGATGCTGCGCATGAATATTTGCTTTTCATTTTTATATCAAGAGTCGGTTCAGGTCCACCGAGGCGGCCATTTTGAAGCACCATGTTTTTTACCCACAATGGACAAACGAAACCTGTTTTGAGTTTTATGCTAACTGAAGGCTGCATAAATTCTAGGGGTGAGGAAAAAAATCCGTATTGTAAAATATCTTGATATTTTATTTTTGAAACACTTTGTTTTGAGAAGATTTTATTCTGACCATAAACTTTAAGATAAAACAAATGCTGCTGACAATATTCAAATATCATGCTGGTACAATTTAAAATGTATTTTTATATAATTGTGATTTAAATATATTTTATCTTGCAATGTTAAGGCTTTTATGGTTTTATCTTTTCTGTTTTTGTCCTTTATGAAGCCCTTTTATTGTTTTTGCCTGCTGTTTTATCTCCGCTCTGATTTAAAACTGTTTTCCTGTAAAACTCTTGTGTCTCACTTCATCAAATCTGCTACATTTGTTGCCGCTTGATTTTTGGTCATAAAAGCGTCCTCATTTGTGTGTGTTACACTGTAAAAAGTGAAAGCAGAAGTGTCTCACGGTTGGAGCTGTTCCTGGACGTGGACCGCGTCTCTGACGTGCTGCTCACTGACGACTCCTGTCCGGTGTCTGAGCTGCTGTTGTTTGCCCACAGGTGGCGCTGATTCGTCTTGTTGGCCTTCCTGTTGTGACGCTCCTCTGAACTGAGCGGTGTACTGGCTCTGCCCGGTGCGTTCAGATCAAATTCAAACGCTGACTTTCCCTCAGCCGTGTCCCCATTGGTCGGCGCCGGAGCGAGCGAAGCGTGGACGCTGTCCGTTCCCGTCATTCCTAAATAATGTCGATAATCTTTGGGAACGAACGCTCGAGCGCGTGGAGTCAGAATGTCGGTTCCCTCCGATGCTCTTCTCGCGGTGGCTCCTATTTCAGCGTTCTGCCTCCTGCTTGGGAAGTGGGCGGGGCTTACGTCCATGAAAAGCTGGTCCGGATCTTGTTCGTCGGGAGCGCTCAGAGCGAACATGCTGGTGGTGCGACGCAGAGAGTTTCCACGTCCACTCGTCCTGCTGAAGGAGTCTTTCCTGCTCTTTGGAGGACGAGACTCTTTTTCCGAGGAGGTCGGGGATTTGGGGGATTTGTCGGAATCTTTGGAGCTTCTCCTGGACTCTGCTGTCGTAAAGTTTGACGCGTCGTTTCTGCCGTTGGTTTCAGCTCGCGACCGGAACCCCGACTTTGATCTGCTCTGATGAGACGGAGATGACTTGGTGGCAGTTGGTCTTGTTTTCTCGACCGCAGACGACAGACGGTAAACGTCGGATTCTCCCGGATTCATCTCCTGGAAACTCGTCAGCTCTTTCCGTTTGGGACTCTTGGGTTTGTCTTTGGACTTTGTTTCTGACGTGGCTTCGTCCCAGAAATCCCGCAGGGTGTTGAACTGTGTTCGGCTCGCGCTCAGAATCGGCGGCGTCTTTTCTAATCTCTGATTCAAAGGACGAAAGTCGTCCTCATCCGTGTCCTCCTCCTCGTGTCCCACTGAGCTCAGATCATATTCCGACTTTGTGAATCGTTTATTCAGTTTTTGCAGGTTGGAACCTCGGGGAACTTTCCCGTCGTCAGGAGTTGAAGGTATGTAGAAGATGGGTTTGTGTCTCTCCTGCTCCCAGAAAGATTTCAGCTGCTTGATTCTCTCCACTGTGTCGGCTCTGTCTTTTTTGGACACACCGTCTTTTTGTTTTGGAGAAATGCTCGGCTGCACGTTCTCCTCCTCACTCTCCGTCTTCTTTGCGTCTTCACTCGAGCCTCTGTGAAATGTAGATCTGTTCTGGACATCATTGTGGTCCATGTAGCAGCTGTTCCTGGACAAATGAAGTCTCTCAGAGTCTGAGGAGTCTCTGGGTTGGACATCAGTGTCAGTACTTTCCTGCAGTGAAGTTTGTCTTGACTGTGAGAATCTGTTCATCTGCTGTGGAGTTGATTTGGTGCTCCCAGAGTCTGGACTCTCTCTGGACTGAAAGTCTGTCCTTTCCCCTAAAATCCCAGAGTCGGACCTTCTTCTGTCAGCTGCTCTGGAGACGGACGGTTTCTGCTTTAAGTCGTATCTTGAGTCGGTATCTTTACTCTGAGAAAAAGTATCTGTCACCCGGGAGTCAAGCTGCTTCTTATTATTGATGAAAACTTTGTCTTCTGTGTCCTGGTCCTCGTTCTTTGAGGAGGATTGATCGTGAATCCCCTTCACGTTGTTTATTCCAGGAGCCGAGTGGAATTCAGACGCTGTGTGAGGTTTGATCTGGTTCTCTTTGTCTTTCTCTGCTGAGAGTTTCTGTCCTTTGTCTCCAGACGTGTTTGAATCCCTGACGATTATTTTAGGACCCGTGTTGTTTTGCTCCCAGAAAGTCTTCAGATGAGAGATTTTGGATGTTTGCTTTTCGTCCTTGTCGCCATCAGGTTCCACTTCCTGTGTCCTCGGTTCCTTGTTACCTGTTCTGTCAGTTGCTCTGATCTCATTAGCCACATTAGCTTGTCTCTGCAGGTGACTCTCAGTAAAATCCACCTTGTCTTTGTCTCTGACGTCTCTGCTGGTGTCCTTGCGTCTGTCCCAGACCTTTGTGGGTCTTTGAGGCTCATCTTCAGTGCCCAGAAAATCCAGGCTGTCCAAGCTGCGGCTGAACCAGTCCAGCACCTTGGCGATGGAGTCTTCGTCCCCAGTGGGACTGCTGGCCTGTGTGGACAACTTAAACACATTTTTCTTATTCGTTTTCTTCTGCGTCTGCTGATTGGACTTATCGATGTAGTTGAGATCATAGGACACGGGAGGATCTGGACCTGAGAACGGACAAGAGACAAAAATGTCCTACACTGTGAGTTCAACAACTTTTTATAGTGTTTCTGCGACCGAACTTACCCACAATACTTTGGGTGAGACTCGGCTCCTCCTGCCTCTCTGCTGTTGCCACGCTGCTGCTGTGGCGCCCCCTGTCGGACTCCTGGATACTGCAGGTGTGAGAGGGGACCGTCTGCACTGCTGTGTCTTCTTCTTCTTCTTTGCTCGTCCCCGTTGTGTCTCTCTCAGGTCTGAAATTACAAACACGGTTTTAATAAAGTTTGAGGGGATTAGGATTAAAGTTGAAGGAGAATAATCCACTGACCGCTGTTGGTCTCTGTCCACACTGGAATGAGACAAAGCCTGAGAAACGTGACCCAGTGGCTGATGGGAGTTTTCCTCCGCAGAGCTGTCGGCCCGAGTGAAGACGGGAATCGAACCTTCCTCCGCTTTTTCATCTGAACTCTTCACACACGACTGGCTGGAGCTGGAACTGGATCCGCGCTGGAGGCTTCGTCTCGGAGCGGGGACGACGTGAGCCGGCCTCAGCAGAGATTCTGCCCCCTGCAGGCCGTTAATATCCGACTGAATCAAGTCACGTTTGAAGACAAACGTCCTCTTCTTTGGCACCGGTTTGAAACCGAGCGTCAAGTTCTCGGACACGGCGGCGCTTTCTGAAGTCTGACTGGACACAGTGTGTCTCACTTCTGAGACCAAAACACAGGAGACACTCAGAATATGCGTATAATCTACTGTAACCTTTAACACAACTTATCATGACATAGAACAAAAGAGATTAAACAATAAGTACGTGATTCTTTACTAGTGTTTCGAATTTGCAATCATATGTCACTGTAACCTGATACCATTTTCAATGGGTAAACAAATCATACAATGTTATTGAAATGAGAGGCAAATAAAATTCAGCTAAATTTTTGGGGACCCAAAAATAATCTCCTGCGACCCATCCGTGGGTCACGACCCAGTGTTTGAGAACCACTGTTCTACACTAAATAGTTCACCTGTCACAACAACAGGAAACAGAACAAAACCTTAACACATGTCGTCATAATTTTTTCATCTGAGAAACTAAACTTAGACTGTGACTGAATGAATAATAATACTGATGACTGCACTGCAGCTCATTTCCTGATGTCTTTGTTTTCTCGGGTCAAAGGTCAAACCTGACTCAGTCGGCTCCAGCCTCTGGCCGGTCGACGCGTCGTCGTCATTTTCCGGTGTTTCCACGACGACGAGTGAAGCTTTGTTGAAAGGATTGTGTCTTGGCTGAAGGAAAATGAATATAATTCATGTTTCATGTGAAAAAGTGACAGAAACGAACATTCAGCGAGGAGAATTGTG
>JAFBJR010000848.1:198527-246027 GCA_016785285.1 Brachirus orientalis | reverse complement strand
TGGAAATTAAAGTTACATGTGGAACATGGATGAAACTGACGACCAGAGTCGTGTTTATCTGGTTATTTGGTTTTATTTTGTAGTTGAAGTTTTGTTCATTTAGGGTCACATTTAGGTCATTTTTAAGGAAGTGTAAACAAAAAAAGCAATAAATCCTGGTGAATTTATCCATTATCTGGATAAACATTACCGGTATATTATTAATACATTTACAATATTCACCAACATACAGTCCTGGTGATTTACTGTGAACGCCAAAAGGGGGCGCTGCATCTTTACAGTTAGTCCATGACTTCATATTCTATAAGCCAAATTTTAAAAAAGTTGGGACGCTGGGAACATAAACAAAATATCAGATGTTGAAACTGAGACATTTTGCCATTTCATGAAAAACATTAGCTCGTTTTAAATTTGACGTCAGCAACACATCTGAAAAAACAGAAGTAACAAAATTCAATTATTTCCATTTTACACAGCGTCCCTCCTTTTTTGGAGTTTGGGTTGTATAATATATAATCTTATTTAAAGGAATGTATGATATTAAGACAAACTGACCCTGATGATGTCGTCATATATATATATATATATATATATATATATATACATATAAACACAATGTAAACGTTGGAAACCAAAGTTCTCTAATGTTTTTAACAAAGATTACAATAACTTGCTGTTAACATTAAGATTCTTATTTTTTGCTTTAAACTGCAGTGAAATATGTTGTTGTATAATCTGTAAATAATAATCTGTACATTTCCTGTGAAGCAAAACCTATTTGTTTTTAACCAGACTGTGATAAAAAGTCATCTTTTATAAATGTTTTAATATGATATTATTTAATAAAGATGAATAATAATCACATTTATTATTCCTCCTCTCCTTCGTGGACACATTTCCTCTTGTTTCACCTCCTTCACTTCCCTCTGCTTCATGATCACATTAAAAACATCTGATCACATGACTGAACCCAACAAAAACATTCACGGAATATTTTTTCAGTCAAACTCAAATTGAGTCAAAGGAGGAAAACAAAATTCCTCTGGAAACATGGAGCCATGATGATGAGAATTATTACACAATGTTACTGTTGGTGTCTGTGCTTTAATCTGCTCACAGTCATGTGATCAAATCACCTTGTTTCATCACATTCTTCACTGTTAAAAATGATAATTAAAAACAACTTCACACGCTTAAGAAAAAGGATGTTTCTCCTTTAAATAAAGGATAAAGTCTGTTTGTCTTGAACATAAAGTGAGGAATGTGTGACTCCGTCTTGTTTCCTTTTGTTTGTTTGTTTGTTGTTTGTTTGTTGTTTGTTCTGTCTCTCTCCCTGTAGCTCTGAGTCCGTGTTGTCGTCTCTGGATGTTTGACTGAAGCCTTTGACTTTAATCTAATGCTGATGTTTCTCATCCTGCCTTTATTGTGTTAATCTGTTACAGACAAACAAACAGCAGCTTGTTCAGATACTTGTTTACTGGAAACTGAGTGGAAACCCTGTAAAATGACATTAGCTTAAATCTGTAAAATGACATTAGCTGAAACACACAACATTAGCTTCAATAGTGGCTCAACACATTTCAGCTCAGGAAAAACCAAAGAATGTGATTTGATCGCTGAAACTCTTAATCTGAAGAGTCTGTGTCCTGTGGTGTTCCACAAGGTTCTGTTCTGGGCCCGGTGATGTTTACTGTCTCCCTCCTTCTGTTTGGACAGTTAAACATCTGTCATGTTATTTTTACGCAGATGACCTTCATTCATTACAAACTCTTTGTTCTCATTAAATTCTGTAAAAAAAGAACTGCATGGCTGACAAGATTCTAAAAATAAATTCTGATAAAAACAGAATTTCTAATTTCTAATTTCTTTTTATGAATGGGAATCATTCATGCTTTGCTCCCGTGTTCACCAGCTGAGGAACATCATAAGGCTTAGGACTAACATGTCCAGATCTCAGATGGAGTTTATTAAACTTCAAGTTAAGTCTGGGTGATATGTTTTATAAATAATCTGTGCATAATCTGAGTCTCTATCCTGATATAACAGATGAATGTGGACATAAAGCTGCTCACAGGTTGTTTCTCTGGACTCAATACACTCGAAAATAAATCTAATCTACTGTTTGGATGGATTAGATGATTTTAAAATACACAGTTATTATTACCTTCATTTCAGATACAACCTGCTTCATTTATTTGAATAAAGGAGATTTATATTTGTAAGAAACTATAATTATGGTCAAATTCTGCAGTAACATAAATAATTATGCTAAAAAATTAAAGAAATCATTTTATTAAATATTATTTTGCTGATTTCATTTATTTTGATGATATACAACATGATAATTATCAATGCAACAGCCTTTAAAAGTCATCACAGATATTTTATCATGACATGACGATGTCCAAAATCACTATATAGATATAATATCCATATATTGTAGGTCTCAAACTCGGGCCCGTGGGCCACATGAGGTCCTCCATTTTATTTCATGGGGCCCACCACTTAATATCAAACTAAAATGTCTCTTTTGATATAAACGTTGATTTTTGAATGTTCTTATTGTAAACTATAAGACACGTTTATTTTCACATTCTGCTTAAAATCATCATTTTCAGCTCGTTTCACCCACTCTGAATGAACAGTTGATTTTTTTCTCAAACAGTGGGACTTGTGTTCACTTGACTGCCCCCTACTGACCAGTCTTGACTTTCACTGACCGTCAGGTCATTCGAGTTTGAGGTGCACCTGTCAAAGCTGCTTTTTTTAACTCTGCCGTCAAACTCGTCCACGCTGACTTCCTGTCTGATACAGAAGACACTCATTGTGTTAATGATCAGGACTTAATCTGAGTTAATCTGGTCCAATCTGACTGTTTCCTGCTGCAGGATCAGACAAGAGTTTTCTTCATTTGGATTTAAGATTAAAAAAAATCTTAAAATGCTTATTTATGTGATTACCTTCATAATAATTTGTATTTATTGTATGTTTTAAGTGCAGCAGGAAGTGCTGAGGTTATTTTATTGCAAATGACAATAAAGAAGATTAAACTTAAACATCATTAGTTTGTGTTTGTTTTTGTCGTGATGGTGTTTTGGATGTTTTTCCTGATCTGTGTCTGTCTCTTTGCTGTTTATAATATAAAGTCATTATTATAATGTATACTAATGTTGATAATGTTGGACACTTCTACCTGACTCTTTCCTCCTCGGCTTTCTTCAGCTCGGCGTCTCTCCTCAGCACCGTCATGATCATCCCCTGCTCCTCCTCCGTCAGGTGACTCAGGTCGATCATGGCTCCGCCTCCTGCTTCACCTCACTCAGGTCACCGGCTCAACGAAAAAACAAACAAAAAAAAAGTTGGTCACAGAAGTCACATGACAACCCGTGTTCACATGGATCACATACGTCACAGCTGTATCACATATGTCAAGTCCAGTTTCATCAGTCCATCAAAGTCCATTATACTGTATATATACAGTATATAGTGTATAAACCAACATGTTTGTGAGTGTGGGTAATAAAAACAGTGGCAGCATTTAAATCAGGAGAACCTGCAGAACGTGTTGTTAAATTAAATTAAATGATACACCTTGTGACTGCAAAAAAGAAAAGAGAGAAAATTCACTTCAGGGAAAACTTTCATAAACTATTTCACTATTTTTATTGTAAATTGCATTATTTTACAGATTATTACATTATAGTTGGTAGACAACAAATTATTTTTTATTATATGTGTAATATACTACACACATTTATGTTTTTATAAGTGTATAATAATAATTTTTATTTTCAGTGGATTTCTCCATTTTAGACAAAGGTTGTGATTTAACAACAAGTTTCTGCAGCAGTTTGAATGGACAAACCGGCGAGAGCGTGATTTTGGCGATAATGTCCATCTGTAGACTGTAAGAATGGGGCGGGGCTACATGTGGGTGGGATTGTAAGAAGGGGGCGGGGCCACACATTGTCCAAATGTCACAGAATCTGACGAGAAATAAGAAGAAGCAAAGTAAAAGAATCATGTGTCATGGATAAGCTTTAGGATTAGTTCATGGTTACGCTAACTGCCGAAAAGGGGGCGGGGCTTCAGATGGGCGGGTCTAAAAGCAGGGGACGAACTCGAAGTTGTCCAAATCCCATGTAAGTTATGTCTGTCTTGGACTCTGCAGACAAACGCTTCCTCAGTTTACGCGATTTAAAGTGAGAGCTTACGACACAAACAAAGGAGAAGAAGAAGAAGAAGAATGGCTCCGCCCACATGAACCACAGTATGATCCGTATCTATGGAAACCTGATCAACAGAAATGGAGTTTGTTACCATCTGCAGTCTCACCAGTAGATGTCCCCAAATCTTACACACTGGACCTTTAAAAATAAAATGTAACATTAAACTCAAAAGTTTGAAGGTCGTCCATATACTGTATGTAAATACGTGTGCGTGTGTATATATATACGTATATATATATACGTATATATACGTATATACCATAACAGAAGCCATGTTGACTGAACCTATGGTGACAGTTATTGTAAAGTCCAGTGTGACTTAGACTGATGTGACTCCACTGTTGTTTCTTCATCATCATGTATTTAAATGAGACTCGTGTTTATTTAAGAAACTGGTTTGTGACACAACAGAGAAGTAAAAGACAAACTGTCTCCGCATGTTCTCATCTCACAGCATTACTATTATTATGGAAACTCTTGTTATCATGTTAGAGACGTTTTTAACAGTAAAAATAAGAATATGTCAAACAGGGGAGTGAAAATGATAATGTAATTATTATTATTATTATTATTATTCGGTTTCCTCTGGTGAAACACAGAAGAGTGTGAGTGTCAGACCAGGATCAGCTGTAAAATCTTCATGGACAGGTTTGTTAAAGTTGATAAAGTTGGTCCACTTTGAATCATGTGATTGACTTGACACTGTGTCCGTGTTTATGAGTAAATCAGCTTCATAAACAAACGACATGATGTTGACGTTTGACTCACCTCACAGAGGACACGCACACATGGAGGATCCACTTCAGACTCCAGGTCCCAACTGCTGCTGTGTCCACTGTGTCCACTGTCTCTGCTGTGTCCACTGTGTCCACTGTCTCTGCTGTGTCCACTGTGTCTCTGCTGTGTCCACTGTGTCCACTGTCTCTCTGTCTCTGCTGTGTCCACTGTGTCCACTGTCTCTGCTGTGTCCACTGTCTCTCTGTCTACTGTGTCCACTGTCTCTGCTGTGTCCACTGTCTCTCTGTCTCTCTGTCTCTGCTGTGTGGACGGGACGGGACAGGGAGGAGGAGGAGAAACTAAAGTGACATGTGCTTCATGTGGGCGAGTTCATCCTGAATGTGCTGCAGTAACAGGCCGCGTCCAGCAGGTGTCCTCTGTTCCCACGTGTATGTTTGTCTGTTTGTCAAAAGGGTGTTAACCAAAAAAAAAAAAAGATCAAAAGCCAGAGAGGATGATGGGAAAAAAGAGCCTAATGGGTAGAAGGACGTCCCCATAACACACACACACACACACACACACACAGGTTTGTGCAGCTATTCTTCTCAGGACTCTGCATTGACTTCCATTCATTTAAACAGACTAAACAAAGCCTTATCACTAACCTTAACCATAACTAGTTAATGACTAACTCTAACCTTAACCACAATTCAAATCTTTGTCCTAAACTTAAACTGTTCCTCAGACATGAGGTTCTGCCTCATTAGGACCAGGTTTTGGTCTCTATGAGGACTACTGTGTTTATGACAGAAAATATCCTAAGGGGACCAACGGTGGATCAGTGGTAAACAGGAAGGTTGTGGGTTAGATTCCCAGCTTCTCAAGTGTGTCCCTGGGCAGGACACTTAAGGCCGTGTCGCTCCAGGCGCCGTGAAGGTTCTGTGTGACGGGTTTGAGGAGAACCAGTTAAGTCAGCTGTGTGTTAGTGTGTGTACTGGTGTATACGTCTTTGTGAGGACCAACACATCTATGAACCATGTGAGGACATTTTGTCTGCTCCTCATCTTCTGTCTCGCCTTAAAAAGGTTGTTCATGGGTTAGGACCTGGTTTTAGGGTTAGTACTGGGTTGTCTGTGTTTTTATTTGACTGTTCTCATCTTGATGACACTCAAAGCTTCTTGGGTTTTTGTGCCACTCACTCACTCACTCACTCACTCACTCACTCACTCACTCACTCACTCACTCACTCACTCACTCACTCGTTCATACAGTTCATGTCTGTCACATTTATTTGGACACATTCACCACCTTCACACTTACAGTTGGTCTGAAGAGTCTCCGTCCTGTGGTGTTCCACAAGGTTCTGTTCTCGGCCCGGTGATGTTTATGCTTCAAACGTCTGTTGTTATTTTTTATGCAGATGATATTCATATATTATTACAGTAAAATGTTACCATGTTGTTATGCCTACAGTTACAATATTTATATTTTGATTCAGTAAATAAAATTTAACCAGATCAGTCAAAGTGAACAGCGACTGAAATGTTCACATCCTGATCCACTGGATCCAGAAGAACTTTCTGGATCTGCACAGAACTTCACCTGGTTATAGCCGTTACCATCTGACATAAACATGACAAAATTCATCCTGATCTGTTCTGATGTCGCCCAGATAAACACATGTGAACACGTTCAATGGGACTGAACCGTGTTACAGTTAAACTGACACCAAATCTGTAATCTGGATAAACTTAGTCTGATCCTACAAAAACACAGCAAAATTAATTTGAATTTTGGGATTTCTTGAAAGTTTGATAATGTTTTGTGACATCATCAGTGGTTATGAGGTTAAATTATCAACCGGCCGTCATTAATGATGAGAACCAGGTTAAAGTTCGGATTAACTGAAACAGTGAAGCAAAAACAAACTAAATACAGGTTTTATTTGTGGAAGCTGCTTTTTATTTGTAAAAGAAAGAAAAGACTTCAGTGGTCGTCTGCTACACGTTCTAATTACATGAGGACAAAAGTGTCTGCGGAGACAAACGCAGAGAAGAAGATCCTGAATCGAACCCAGTCAAATTTGATGGAACTGCGTTCATATTTCATACATCTTTCACTTTCTGCTCCGAGAGAACAGTCAGTTTTGGTATTTACACAGAGCACCGATCAACAGCGCTCCTCCTCAAACCTCTGCATCTTTTATACATGTTATTTTACATCAAACCGTCTTCTACATTGCCATAGCAACCAGTATCATAGCCCCGCCCCCTCCCCCCAGCTGAGGACCAGCAGTGTGGAAAGATGTTTGGAACATGAAGAACAAGTCTGTGACATTCAGAGTGACAGCAGCAGCAGCAGCTTCAGCTTCAGAAGCAGCAGCAGCTTCAGCAGCTTCAGCTTCAGAAGCAGCAGCAGCTTCAGCAGCGGCAGCAGCAGCAGCTTCAGCTTCAGCAGCTTCAGCAGCAGCTTCAGAAGCAGCAGCAGCTTCAGCAGTTTCAGCAGCTTCAGCTTCAGAAGCAGCAGCAGCTTCAGCAGCAGCAGCTTCAGAAGCAGCAGCAGCTTCAGCAGCAGCAGCTTCAGCTTCAGCAGCTTCAGAAGCAGCAGCAGCTTCAGCAGCAGCAGCTTCAGCAGCTTCAGCAGTAGCAGCTTCAGAAGCAGCAGCAGCTTCAGCTTCAGAAGCAGCAGCTTCAGCAGCAGCAGCTTCAGCAGCTTCAGCTTCAGAAGCAGCAGCAGTTTCAGCAGCGGCAGCTTCAGCAGCAGCAGCTTCAGCAGCAGCAGAAGCTTCAGCAGCAGCAGCTTCAGAAGCAGCAGCAGCTTTAGCTTCAGCTTTAGCAGCAGCAGCAGCAGCTTTAGCTTCAGCAGCAGCTTTAGCTTCAGCTTCAGAAGCAGCAGCAGCAGCTTTAGCTTCAGCAGCAGCAGCTTTAGCTTTAGCTTTAGCAGCAGCTTCAGAAGCAGCAGAAGCTTCAGCAGCAGCTTTAGCTTCAGCTTTAGCAGCAGCAGCAGCAGCTTTAGCTTCAGCAGCAGCTTTAGCTTCAGCTTCAGAAGCAGCAGCAGCAGCTTTAGCTTCAGCAGCAGCAGCTTTAGCTTTAGCTTTAGCAGCAGCTTCAGAAGCAGCAGCAGCAGCTTTAGCTTCAGCAGCAGCTTTAGCTTCAACTTCAGCATCAGCAGCTTCAGCAGCAGCAGGTTAAAGCAAATCAAGCTTCAGGTGAAGAAAGTGAATCGACTACGACTCAAACTCTAACAAACGAACCCTGAACGTCGGAAGTCAAACTTCTCATCTAGTAAAAAACCAACACAAAGTCAGTAGTGAGTGATCTATCTGTCGCTTTATAGAAGATCTATGTTTCTCTCTAACGCTCACTGATAGTCCTTGTTTTCGACTGAAGCACTTCCCACAGGTGATGACCGCAGACTTTACATCATTATGATTATTATCTTATTATCATTAATATTATTAATATTTACCCTCAATCTTAAACCAATAATCATAAATAAATACAAACAACACACGAGGAATGTTTACTGTAAACACGGTAAAAAAGACAAGAACTAAACGGGTGTAAACGTCATTAGCATCGCCACGCAGCGGCCTCTTCGTCCTCTTCCTCAGCTGATCATCTTCATCACCATCATCATCATGTTCAGCTGCAGAACTAAGTTCACAGATGAGGCTGGAAAACAGATGAAGGAGGGACGACGGATGACGGCGTCTCTGAAGAAGGAACCGTTCAGACCCGGTTACCATGGTTACTGACAGACGCTGCACCCCTGGGGGTGGGGGGGGGTGTTGTGGACGAGGACAAAGCTTTGCTGTCAAAGTGCTTCATCGTCTTCATCATCTTCATTCAGACGCTTCAATTCTTCACATCACATGAACGGCATCTGCAGAGACATGGACAGACGTGGACAAATGTGGACAAGCATGGACAAATGTGGACAGACATGGACAAATGTGGACAAATGTGGACAAGCATGGACAAGCATGGTCAAGTGTGGACAAATGTGGACAAGTGTGGACAGACATGGTCAAGTGTGGACAAATGTGGACAAGTGTGGACAGACATGGACAAATGTGGACAAGCGTGGTCAAGCGTGGACAAGCGTGGACAAGCATGGTCAAGCATGGACAAATGTGGACAAGTGTGGACAGACGTGGACAAATGTGGACAAATGTGGACAAGCGTGGACAGACGTGGACAAGTGTGGACAAATGTGGACAAGCATGGTCAAGCGTGGACAAATGTGGACAAGTGTGGACAAGCATGGACAAGCGTGGACAAATGTGGACAAGTGTGGACAGACGTGGACAAATGTGGACAAATGTGGACAAGCGTGGACAGACGTGGACAGACGTGGACAAACATGGACAAATGTGGACAAACGTGGACAAACATGGACAAATGTGGACAAGCATGGACAAGCGTGGACAGACATGGACAAGTGTGGACAAACATGGACAAATGTGGACAAGCATGGTCAAGCGTGGACAAATGTGGACAAGTGTGGACAAGCATGGTCAAGCGTGGACAAATGTGGACAAGTGTGGACAGACGTGGACAAATGTGGACAAGCGTGGACAGACGTGGACAGACATGGACAGACGTGGACAAACATGGACAGACGTGGACAAGTGTGGACAGACGTGGACAGACGTGGACAAACGTGGACAAACATGGACAAATGTGGACAAACATGGACAAATGTGGACAAACGTGGACAAACGTGGACAAATAAACACAGACAAACATGGACAAACGTGGACAAACGTGGACAAATGTGGACAAATAAACACAGACAAACATGGACAAATGTGGACAAACATGGACAAATGTGGACAAACATGGACAAACATGGACAAATGTGGACAAATAAACACAGACAAACATGGACAAATGTGGACAAACGTGGACAAACATGGACAAATGTGGACAAACATGGACAAATGTGGACAAACGTGGACAAACATGGACAAATGTGGACAAACATGGACAAACATGGACAAAGATGGACAAACATGGACAAATAAACACAGACAAACATGGACAAACATGGACAAAAGTGGACAAATGTGGACAAATAAACACAGACAAACATGGACAAACATGGACAAATGTGGACAAACATGGACAAACATGGACAAACGTGGACAAATGTGGACAAATAAACACAGACAAACATGGACAAACATGGACAAAAGTGGACAAATAAACACAGACAAACATGGACAAATGTGGACAAACGTGGACAAACATGGACAAATGTGGACAAACATGGACAAACGTGGACAAATGTGGACAAATGTGGACAAACGTGGACAAATGTGGACAAACATGGACAAACGTGGACAAATGTGGACAAATAAACACAGACAAACATGGACAAACATGGACAAATGTGGACAAATAAACACAGACAAACATGGATTAACAAAAAAAAAAATTAAATACAAACAATGTATAAATTAAATATTAAACACATGAAAGAGTTAAAATCAAAAAAACTATACTTTGTCAAATAAACTTATCAAAACGCACTTTTTAATTTTAAATGACACTTAACTTGTATCTTCAAACAGGAAGTGACAACTGTGAATTTGGTTAGTTTGTTTAACTACAGCAGAGAATCTGCAGCGACAACCACCAGTGGAAAATGAGAAGACATTTGTCTGACATTTGTCTGTCTCTGTCTGTCCTGTTAGACCGTGGACATTGTCTGCGCCGTAATAACTGTCACCCGAGGAGACGATGGCTCGTCAGCAGTCACTTCGTTAAATGAAAAACGACGACAGACGAAGAAGAAGAGTCTGACTTTGTTACTAAACAAGAAACAAAGACTCGAGGAGAATCTGATCACGTGTCTAAATCATCTTCAGACTCATCTATAATCATTTGTTAACAATTTTAATAATTCAAACTTTAACTGTAGCAGCTGGAGTCCTACTGCAAATAGTCTATGAGACTGAAGCATCAATGACCTGAATGAAATGATATTGACTTTGTTCCACACACACACACACACACACACACACACACACGCTGTACCTAAAGAGATGCTCTACAAGAAATCCTTGAGAGACAGGTGAGCAAAGGGGTCGTGTCCCGGGGCTCGGAGTGGACTCTGGCTGGACGGACTCGAAGCTGCAGACGGCTGATTCAAAGGGAAGACAGAAGGACGGGTCAGTGTGAGTGAAGACAAGCTGTGGCCACACTGACACACGGTGGACAAACACCGCACCGCACCGCACCGCACCGCGGATCCACCCGCACCCGCGCGGTTCTGACGTCCTCTCACCTGAGCGCTGGACACGGAGCCAAACGGGTTTGGAGGCCGGACAGAAGGCTGCGAGAACATCATGGAGGGAGGATTCATCATGGACATGGAGCTCATCTGTGGAGGCTGAACATTCACACGTTCACCAGTCAAAACACAAGCTCTTCACAAGGTCGCTGACAGGAGACAATTCACAGCAAAGCTCGGGTCACTCTTGAGTGCGACAAAACAAAAACGCTGCTTTTCAACTGTGTCACATGATCGTCACCTGTGACAGACAAAGCAGCTTTTATTTTGATCGTGTTTTAATAACATGTGCACAGACGAAGATGAGGAACGGCCTCACGTCAGCTCATAATTCATATTTTCACTGGTGTTTTTTGAAGAAAAGTGAATTTCACATGAACACTGACCATGCCGTATCCCATCATGCCTGTGGGCGTGGTGGCAGGGAAGGCCATGACTGACGGTGGCTGAGGAGACACAAAAATAAGCCTTCATTAGTCTTCATTTAACAGGGATTCCTTGGCTGACTGTGGACCGGGGCCCTCTGGTGGACGGAGGAGGTAATGCAGATTTACCAAAAACGTGTTCTTTGTTTTTGACGAGAAAAGAAAGTCAGACTTAGAAATATGTCTAATAAATGTTGTATCATTCAGTTTTTCCTCATTTTAACAATTTTGTTTTGTTAATTTGTAACAACATAGATCACAATTATTAAGATGAACACGGAAAACAACACCGTAGTTGATGACGATTAGTCTTTAAACATGTTAATGTTCTTTGTTTATGTCATTGTTGTGTCACGTGATGTAAACGTGTCTAAAACAGCACAGTAAAACCCGGGTCACTCAGCACAGATGCTGTCTGTCTGTGTGTGTGTGTGTTACCATGGAGACCGGGTTCCAGGTCGTGGTCGGCGCCGCCTTCGGCTGCCAGTTGGTGCCGCCGGTCATCCTCTTCTCCCCCGGGTGACTCCAGTGGATGTCACTGCACGTCAACGACACAGGTCACGTGTTAGCGTGTTTGTTAGCATGTTAGCTCTGAGAGGACATGAACTCATGAGGATGATGAAGGTGACGATGAGTCACCACCTACTTTTTCATCGTGCCGTTTCCGATGCCGAGGTCTTGAAAAAATAAAAAACCAAAGTCTTTTAGTTTGAGTTTATTTGTTAACAGCGTCTTAAATCCAAGTCTAAACCAAACTCACTGCCGACGAGATTAGCCAGAGAAGAGTCCAGGTCGTCGGACACCAGCTTCTCCGGCTGCTGATTGGACGACTGGTTAGAACCGGCCACAGTCGGTTTCAGGATTCCTCCAGTTATATCTGAAACAAAAACAAACAAACAGACAGACAGACAGACAGACAGACAGACAGACACTGTCATACACGAACAGTTCATGGATGATCAGGTTTTTTTACACATTTGTTTTTTATTATCATTAATTCTGCAGCTAAAAAAGAAACAGATTATTTTAACAATATGACACAATATATAAACTATTGTCATTATTACAAGAATGTAACAGCAGAATTTAAAAGCTTTTTCACAGAGTCGACGTTTAAACCAAAGGTGATGGAACGTTTGAAGAACTGGCTCCTCAGATTATAACAGACTCAATCTGATGTAACTCTGTTATAATCTGAGCTAATTTGCTTTTATTACTTTTCTTAAAGTGACTATTTCTTTATAAAATCTATTTTTTATGAAACAGGTTTTTCTTTTATCTGTGTTTTAATCTTAAACATCTGCTTGTGCCTCTGTTGCATTTGTAATCCTCTGTGTGTGTGTGTGTGTGTGTGTGTGTGCATATCTGTAGGTTTGTTTACACACGTATGTTTGCCGACACGTGTTTAACCTCCTCATGTTTAATGTACGTATGAACCTCAGACAGCGCTTGGAGCTGAACTGGAAAAGTGCTGTGTAAATGAAAGTAGAAACACTATTGTTAATATTTCTGGTTAAATGTGAGTTAAAAGGATAAATGACCTCTGACCTTTCACGTCAAAATCAACAAAAATAAACTGTTTTTTGACGAGTCATGTGACCAGTGGGTGAATGATGATGGTATCGGATCGGGTCAGCGGCTGAAAACTGGGCTTGGCTGTGAATGTAAATGTAAATCCAAGATAATCCTGACCGTCCGAGTTGATGCTGTTGCTTCCTGAAGCTTTGGCTCCAAACACGGACTCAAAGTCCACCTGGAGTCCAGCCGACGGCTGAGGGGGCGGAGCCTGAGCCGCCGAGTAACCTGCGCGAGAGACGGGACACAAGGACAGACGGTTACGTCGTCTCGCAGCCATCCAACGGTCCACGTCACCGTCGTCAAGCTTGTCATGTGACTTTACAACACTGGTGACTTTCACGTGGTTTAGATAAGAAACGTCAGAGATGTGACAGATTTATCAGTGAATGAGCTGCTTCTGGTGATGATGATGGTGAGGTGGAACGCTGCCCCTACTGGTCAAACGTCTCCATGACATGTTTGTCACAGATAATCTGAAGTTAATCTAAGGTTCAGTACCTCTGAAGAGACCTGCTACAGTCGCAGACTCAGAGGGAAAAGGAAGGTGCTGAGCTGAGGACGCTGCTGGACCACAGAAGGAATCTGACAGGGACAGGGACAGGGACAGACAGGGACAGGGACAGGGACAGACAGGGACAGAGACAGGGACAGACAGGGACAGAGACAGACAGGGACAGAGACAGAGACAGAGAGAGAGACAGGGACAGAGACAGACAGGGACAGAGAGAGAGACAGGGACAGAGACAGGGACAGAGAGAGAGACAGACAGGGACAGGGACAGACAGGGACAGGGACAGGGACAGAGACAGAGACAGACAGGGACAGGGACAGAGACAGACAGGGACAGAGAGAGAGACAGGGACAGAGACAGGGACAGAGAGAGAGACAGAGACAGAGACAGAGACAGAGAGAGACAGAGACAGAGAGAGAAACAGAGAGAGACAGGGACAAAGAGAGAGACAGGGACAGGGACAGAGAGAGAGACAGGGACAGAGAGAGACAGGGACAGAGACAGACAGAGACAGGGACAGAGAGGGACAGGGACAGGGACAGAGACAGGGACAGAGACAGAGACAGAGACAGAGACAGAGAGACAGACAGAGACAGGGACAGAGACAGACAGGGACAGAGACAGACAGGGACAGGGACAGGGACAGACAGGGACAGGGACAGGGACAGACAGGGACAGAGACAGACAGGGACAGAGACAGAGACAGAGAGAGAGACAGGGACAGAGACAGAGAGAGAGACAGGGACAGAGACAGACAGGGACAGAGAGAGAGACAGGGACAGAGACAGGGACAGAGAGAGAGACAGACAGAGACAGACAGGGACAGACAGGGACAGACAGGGACAGGGACAGACAGGGACAGGGACAGAGACAGAGACAGAGACAGACAGGGACAGAGACAGAGACAGACAGAGACAGACAGGGACAGACAGGGACAGACAGGGACAGGGACAGAGACAGAGACAGACAGGGACAGACAGGGACAGACACAGGGACAGAGACACAGAGACAGACAGGGACAGAGACAGACAGGGACAGGGACAGACAGGGACAGAGACAGACAGGGACAGGGACAGAGACAGAGAGAGAGAGAGACAGGGACAGAGACAGAGAGAGAGACAGGGACAGAGACAGAGAGAGACAGGGACAGGGACAGAGCACAGACAGGGACAGGGACAGAGACAGACAGGGACAGGGACAGGGACAGAGACAGACAGGGACAGGGACAGGGACAGGGACAGGGACAGGGACAGGGACAGAGACAGAGACAGACAGGGACAGGGACAGACAGGGACAGGGACAGGGACAGAGAGAGAGACAGACAGGGACAGGGACAGGGACACAGAGACAGGGACAGGGACAGACAGGGACAGAGACAGACAGGGACAGAGACAGAGAGAGAGACAGGGACAGAGACAGAGAGAGAGACAGGGACAGAGACAGACAGGGACAGAGAGAGAGACAGGGACAGAGACAGGGACAGAGAGAGAGACAGAGACAGAGACAGAGAGAGAGACAGAGAGAGACAGAGACAGAGAGAGAAACAGAGAGAGACAGGGACAAAGAGAGAGACAGGGACAGAGAGAGAGACAGGGACAGAGAGAGACAGGGACAGAGAGAGACAGGGACAGGGACAGGGACAGGGACAGAGACAGGGACAGAGACAGAGACAGGGACAGAGACAGACAGGGACAGAGACAGACAGGGACAGGGACAGACAGGGACAGAGACAGACACAGAGAGACAGACAGGGACACAGAGAGACAGAGGGACAGAGACAGAGACAGACAGGGACAGAGAGAGAGACAGGGACAGAGACAGGGACAGAGACAGACAGGGACAGAGAGAGAGACAGAGACAGAGACAGACAGGGACAGAGACAGACAGGGACAGGGACAGAGACAGAGAGAGACAGGGACAGGGACAGAGACAGAGAGAGAAACAGGGACAGAGCACAGACAGGGACAGGGACAGAGACAGAGAGAGACAGAGACAGAGACAGAGAGAGAGACAGAGACAGGGACAGGGACAGACAACAGTTAACAAGTGTTAAAGTTAGAGGTTCGTACACTAACAGCTGTAGAAAGACGAGGTTAAAGGAACAGTTTGACATTTTGAGAGAAAACGCTGATTTGCTGAGTGAGACTTTAAAGAGTGAACAGTAAAAATGAAGCTGAAGCAGCTTTAAGAACAAAAACACAAACACCAGATTAAAATCCAGGACGACGTGTTCAGACACAAGCTCTATGAGTTTTACTGTCACGATTTGACGTGGGATTTTCTTTTCTACCAATCTTCAGAGCAAATATATGATGCAGATTTATTTTATTTGTTTATTTACTGACAATATGTTTAGCTGATTTTTATTTATTCATTTTTATTCCCCATCCATCTAAGGAAATTTCATTTAACATTTTAACAAGAACAAATATAAACAAAGTTGCTTGATCCATTATCTCTGCACTGCTGTAAACTTATACTTATTTATTCACAAAAAAGAATGTTAAACAAACAAAACTTTAACTTTAACAAAATCTACCTTTAGATGGAGTTTTATTTCAAATAAAATTACAGAGGAAATGATCTGCCTGATTCATTCATTAATAATAATCTGCAGATGACCCAGTTAATAATCCACACAAATTATTCTCTAATTTTTATCTACAAATGTGACTGACGAGTGCTTGTTTTTTTGGACGATGGTTTCATGTTTGTGGTTTGAAAAAGAAGAAAAAATCCACCAAATAACAATAAAAAGAAAAAAAAATGCTTTTTCAAAAGAAAGTTTCAGGAATGTTTCCAAAATAAAAGTTCCTCTGATGTCCTGACATTTTCAGTGTTTCCAGTAGAATCTGGTGATAAACATGTCCACATACAGACGTGACTGTAAATAACATTTACAGTCATATTAGTGCGGCAACAATGATTCAGTTACTCAGTTAATCACCATTTATTTTGATAATCAGTTTGAATTTTGAAATAATTTTTAATTAAAACGAGTTTCTGTGATTTTTCTTTTTTTAGATTCTTTGCTCCATAGAACAAAAATCATTAAAACCAAATCATATGTAACCTCACAGTAGAAATATCAAAATACCGAGTGGAAGAGGCGAGATAAACGGTCAACAGTCTGCTGCCAACTAGTGGTCGGAGGTTAAACTACAACACAAAACACTGCCTCAGCATCAGTACCTCAGTGAATTATTGTTATATTTTACTTTATCTGTATTTTCTTACAGACTGAGGAACTGAAACACAGGGTTTTTCCCCAAAATGCCAAACGCTTCTTTTAAAACTGATGAATCTGAACATGTGTTTTTCACAGAATCCTATGTTTGGAGAAACAGACTGTGAAGGTGAGTCGTCGTAGTACCTGAGACGGAGTGTTCTGTCCGCGCTGTGCGTTTGTAAACAGGCGAGTTTGTGTCAGTAAAGGGATTGTAACGATCTGGAGAATCAAACATAGTGTCGGTAAAACAAAACAACACCAGAAACAACAGAAAAAGACAGCAGGTTTCAGAGTAAACAAGTCTCTTTTACAACATGGTTTTGTACGGTGGACGCTCGTGTTAGTGTTAAATGAGTTTATCAAGTCAGAGACGATTGAAACATCAGCACAGACAGAGAAACCAAGGAGGAACTAAATGAGCCGTTACCACCAAACATTTCATGAGCAGACGTCCTAGAAGAAAAGCTAACAGCGTCTGACGACACAACAGGTAAGTGAGTGGCATCGACTACGACTTTTGAGAGGAAAGGGTTGAGGTTTGGCATGGACTCATCTCCAGCTTCAGCAGAGGTGAAAGGATCTGGACGTCATGGAGGAAAGAGAGGACAGAAGGAGACAGAAGAGGAAGAAGGTGGACGTCAGAGTCGGACAACAAGAAGAGAAGGAGAGCATGCAGAAGAGGAGGTCCACAGAACAAGATCTTCTCACCTGACCAGGCTGTAGCCACTGGAAGACCTGAAGAACCTGACTGAAGAGGCGGCTGGAACGACGACTGGAGGTCAAACAGGTCACTGTCCACCTTCACTGCACTGCAGACACAAATGCAGAAGAATAAAGAACTCATTTAAACCAACGATGAGTTTCTTCTACGACCTCCTGCAACAGACCTGGGCATTATACGGCCCGCGGGCCAAACGTGGCCCTTCCACCCTCCCTGACTGGCCCACGTGAGGCGAATTAGAAATAATAAAGGTGAATAAGAGGGCTCTGGAGTGACCTAATGTTTCCTGAGTTTCCCATACACTGATCGATGCGTGGTGACAGAATCAACGCTCGCGTATAATGTTGTTCCGTTCATTCATCTCTCTTTTACACACATACAAAGATCGGCTGATTTGTCTGCTCCTTCTATCCACACAACATGTGCAGCTTATATCAAATGACCACACTAACAACAGTATCAACATGATCTCCTCCCTGTTTATTATCTTATTATCTAAACAGCAAAGCTCTGTCACTCTTGTATGAAAAGTCGCTGGTCCAAGATTCACACCGCATCCACAGCGTTAGTGTGTGTGTGAGTGTGCAGATGTGACATAGACAGACAGAGATGTATATTTAGAGTGATTTTCAAAAACTTTCAGAGGCCTTGAATTTTTTTCGAAATTCAAAAATTTTCAAGGATTTCAAGGACCTGAGGAAACCCTTGTAGGGCACATAGACAGACAGAGATGTATATTTAGAGTGATTTTCAAAAACTTTCAGAGGCCTTTAATTTTTTCCCAAATCCAAATATATCAAATGACCACACTAACAACAGTATCAACATGATCTCCTCCCTGTTTATTATCTTATTATCTAAACAGCAAAGCTCTGTCACTCTTGTATGTAAAGTCGCTGGTCCAAGATTCACACCACATCCACACCGTTAGCGTTAGTGTGTGTGTGAGTGTGCAGATGTGACATAGACAGACAGAGATGTATATTTAGAGTGATTTTCAAAAACTTTCAGAGGCCTTGAATTTTCTTCCAAATTCAAAAACTTTCAAGGATTTTTAAGGACTTTTTGAAACCTTAACGGGGACATTAATGGGAATAAATATGTATATTTGGGCGATTTTGGAACATTTTAAGGACCTTGAATTTTTTTCTCAAATTCAAAAACTTTCAAGGATTTCAAGGACCCGAGGAAACCCTTGTAGGGCACATAGACAGACAGAGATGTATATTTAGAGTGATTTTCAAAAACTTTCAGAGGCCTTGAATTTTTTTCCAAATTCAAAAACTTTCAAGGATTTCAAGGACTTTTTGAAACCTTAACGGGGACATTAATGGAAATAAATATGTCTATTTGGGCAATTTTGGAACATTTTAAGGACCTTGAATTTTTTTCTCAAATTCAAAAACTTTCAAGGATTTCAAGGACCCGAGGAAACCCTTGTAGGGCACATAGACAGACAGAGATGTATATTTAGAGTGATTTTCAAAAACTTTCAGAAGACTTGAATTTTTTTCCAAATTCAAAAACTTTCAAGGATTTCAAGGACCGGAGGAAACCCTTGTAGGGCACATAGACAGACAGAGATGTATATTTAGAGTGATTTTCAAAAACTTTTAAAGGCCTTGAATTTTTTTCCAAATCCAAATATATCAAATGACCACACTAACAACAGTATCAACATGATCTCCTCCCTGTTTATTATCTTATTATCTAAGGTCCAAGATTCACACCACATCCACACCGTTAGCGTTAGCGTGTGTTAGTGTGTGTGTGCAGATGTGTGGATGGCAGTTGCTGGTGCTGTAAAACAGTGGTGTATTCTACATGATAAGCAGGTATACGCCGTATACCCACTAGGAAAGATCCAGGATTTCCGTATACCCACTTAAAAATGTGCAAAGATCCATAACAATATAGTTTTGTGACACAACTTTAACTTCTGTGATTTTGTTTCATAAACACTGGGGAAATAACTGCAATAAAATACATTTTCCCCTCCATTCATAAAACTCACCCTGTGCGCTCTACTGTGTGTGGGGGTCAACCCATCACAGTATACCCACTGCAATAAACTAGACTACACCACTGGTGTAAGACAATATACACGACACCACAGTATAGTATAGTAGTATTCATTATTTAGAAGAGTAGTTTCTTATTTTCAATATTTAGTAATAACTGAATAAAGTCTGCCTTGCCATTCATTTTGTTTATTGTGTGTTTGTATGCTGCCCACTTTATACCAAAACAATACAATTTAAATTAAAAAGACATGAAATGAATACTGAGCAGAATTGAATGTAGCCCATTGGTTTGGCCCTCAACAATATTTAAAGTATCTCCTGTGGCCCTTTGGGGAAAATAATTGTCCACCCCTGTCCTGATACAACACCAAACAGGGCCGGACACAGCTTTTATGGGGCCAGAAGCTGAACCTGATTTGAGCCCCCCCCCACCATCTGTGAGTCACCTGTGATCGACTATAATGACACAACTGTAACAGTGCATTAACTAACGTTGTGTTGTTTTACCACAAAACGGTGTCGTAGAGTCGTAGAGTTACCAGTAGAGGGCAGTAAAATCTAAATATAAACAGCAGACAAGGTGTTTGCAATTTTCAACTACAAAATAAAACCAGAAAACATTAAGATAAATAATATATAAATGTATGTGAATTTCTTTAATATGTTAAAATGTTAGATTTTTTTCACACTCTAGCCACTCAGTTCACTTCTGCCTCAGACGGCTGTGAATCCACCGTTACTTTGAATCCATTTCAGGAAACTTTAACATTAAGTTACTAAAACAAAATGCCAATTTATGACTATTTCCATCCACGGCTCTTAAGTGAATTTTGTTGATAAACTGTAGGTGGCGCCCAATTTAAAGTCTGCTGTTCTTACTCAGTACAACACTGACTGATGTTTATATTCCATTTATTTTAACACAAAAATTAAAAATGTTGATAAAATCTGACTGAAACTGTGAAACTGATGAATCTTGTTTCAGTTTTGGTTTTACAAGATCCACAAATGTAAAACTGTCGTCGAGTTTCAATGGTCGGATCAAACCAGTGATCGATTATGTGAAATTCATTGGCAAATTTATGTCAAATAATGTGTAAAAAACACCGTTTCTACTCTGTCATATGTACATGTATATGATGATACTTTCTGATGGTAACCAAATCAAATTAGACAACAATGACTTATTTTTTCCAAATTTGTTTAAATCCTGTTTCAACAAGACAGAATATAAATATTGTGAATATTAAAGATGATGTTTATTTCTAAACCTAAAAGATACTTGATGTTATAGTTTTCACTCATTAAGAGTAATTTTAATGTTTATTTATTATGTGTTCTACAGTATATGAGCTGCTTCTTCTAGTCCTGACCTTTGACCTTGTTGTTTTTAATCCTTTCAGAATAAGAGAGTGAATGTGAGGTGGTACCCGTTGGAGCAGCTGGGTGTGGAGAACAGGTCGATGGCTGGTGCCGTGCTGATGGTGCCCCCGGTGGTGGACACTGGTGACGTGTCAGTGGTGGCAAACGAGGGCCTTTTGGAAAGTTCTTTGAGTCTTTGTTCCTGAGTCACAGAGTGAAAGAGTGAAAGTAAAAGAAAGAGACAACAGAGCAGAGGGTTGTCTCCTCATAACGTTTGTTTGTTGTTGTGTTGGACAAAAACCTTGAGAGCTTTGAGTCGAGCTTGTTCTTCCTCCAGAGCCGCCTGTTTCTCGCGCTCGTCCACTTTGGTGAAGGACATGCCGGTGCTGGCCAGAGAGGACACTGCGTTGGACAGAGTGCTGGCCCTGCAGCCAGAGACAAAACAAACAAACAAACAAACAAACACAAACAAAGAAAAAACACAGTCAATTAAACCAAGAAGAGGAGGGCAAAATGAACCACTTCATACAAGTCAGACTTATTTATATACATTTAACCGTAACTCTTTTACATACAGTACGCATTTATTTTCCTTTACAAAATACTGTATATACTTAAACAATTACTTTTATTACTTTCTTTCCTATTCTCTACATATGTGTACTTTCTTTTTCTTTTATGTAGTTGCTGTGTGTATTTTTCTGCCAACTGTTAATTTTATGTTTTAATTATCTCTTTATAATTATTTATTAATCGTACTTAGATTTGTATTGATATACACATATACATTTTTATTTATTTCCCTTTAAATCATTTACTTGCCTAATTACTTGCTTTATTACTTTTATTTTTAACCTTTTTTCCCATTTCACTACAAACAGAAACCTTAGATATTTTCTGTCACAGTTATTTTTCAAATTCACCTGCTCACTTATGTACATGAACTTATACTACACCATCTACTCTATCTGTATGTACTTTATACATATACAGTATATATATATATATTCTAATCATATGATCAGAAACAAAGGTGAGTGAGACTCTGATGATGAGGAGGATGAACATACCTGCTGGCTGCAGTCGAGTCTTTGACCTTCTTGCCCTCTAAAGAGGCCAAGTGCTGCTCCAGAGCTTCGAGGAGGCTGCTGGGAGCCTGAGGAGACAGAGGACACAGTCAACAGAGGACACAGTCTACAGAGGACACAGTCAAGAGAGGACACAGTCAACAGGGGACACAGTCAACAGGGGACACAGTCAACAGAGGACACAGTCAACAGGGGACACAGTCAACAGAGGACACAGTCAAATGTTCATCAACATGTTCATCAACATGTTCATCAACATGTTCATCAACATGTTCATCAACATGTTCATCAACATGTTCATCAACATGTTCATCAACATGTTCATCAACATGTTCATCAACATGTTCATCAACATGTTCATCAACATGTTCATCAACATGTTCATCAACATGTTCATCAACATGTTCATCAACATGTTCATCAACATGTTCATCAACATGTTCATCAACATGTTCATCAACATGTTCATCAACATGTTCATCAACATGTTCATCAACATGTTCATCAACATGTTCATCAACATGTTCATCAACATGTTCATCAACATGTTCATCAACATGTTCATCAACATGTTCATCAACATGTTCATCAACATGTTCATCAACATGTTCATCAACATGTTCATCAACATGTTCATCAACATGTTCATCAACATGTTCATCAACATGTTCATCAACATGTTCATCAACATGTTCATCAACATGTTCATCAACATGTTCATCAACATGTTCATCAACATGTTCATCAACATGTTCATCAACATGTTCATCAACATGTTCATCAACATGTTCATCAACATGTTCATCAACATGTTCATCAACATGTTCATCAACATGTTCATCAACATGTTCATCAACATGTTCATCAACATGTTCATCAACATGTTCATCAACATGTTCATCAACATGTTCATCAACATGTTCATCAACATGTTCATCAACATGTTCATCAACATGTTCATCAACATGTTCATCAACATGTTCATCAACATGTTCATCAACATGTTCATCAACATGTTCATCAACATGTTCATCAACATGTTCATCAACATGTTCATCAACATGTTCATCAACATGTTCATCAACATGTTCATCAACATGTTCATCAACATGTTCATCAACATGTTCATCAACATGTTCATCAACATGTTCATCAACATGTTCATCAACACGTTCATCAATCACGACACGTTCATCAACATGTTCATCAACATGTTCATCAACAACGACACGTTCATCAACACGTTCATCAACACGTTCATCAACCACGACACGTTCATCAACACGTTCATCAACCACGATATGTTCATCAAATCTGAATTTACACGTCAATAAAAGTTGAGTTCACGTCTGTCCTGAGGTCTGATCACACAGTTACCTGTTCACACCTGACAATGACTGGAAGCAAACTTTTTAGGTTTAATCCAGTTTTACTTCGAGATACTTAAAGTCAATAAGTCAGGATAAGCTTAACAAAGATTCCTTGATCAATAACTCTTCAACACAGTAACGGCTCACTCATACTGTCCTCATGTGATCAGATCAGGATCTTCACAGCCAATTAGAGCTGAACAATTAATCAAAATTGTATCGCAATATGACCTATTGCAATTTTCAAACTGCAGCAACAGCAGCAGCAACATGCAAAAACACAACACCAAGTCACACACACACACACTGAAGAAGAGGAAGAAAAGGGAAATGATAGTACTTACACAAACTGTGAACTAAATAGGACAGATAAAAGGAAAATACAGGATATAAAGGTGGTGACAGTCACTGACAGAAAACAGAAAACTGTTACTGTGCAGATGATTTACTCTGAGGTGAGTGGGAACTTTACACCTTTATTTACTGTACAAAGAAGCAGTGCTGAGAGGAAGAGGAGGAGGAGAAATCAACCATTTTCTGATGCTTCTTAATTATCATCAGCAGAAAAATAAATGAAGAATAACTGAATGTTCAAAGTACAGACGCCTGCGTCACCACGTCATCACGTTTAATAAACTGGTTTAACGTCACACAGTGTAAATACACGCGTCGTCTTTAGAAAAGGTGTTCTGAACGAGAGCTATCACTACAGTGCAAAATCCCAACAGCACAATCTGGATTAAAAACTAATGTGTGGAAAAATGTTGTCTTCTATGAAGTAAGAGGGAAGAATGAGCTGAACAAAAGCCACACAATATGGAACCAAAACCAAAGTAAAATAATGACAAATCTAATGACAAACAAATAATGAGATAAATGATGAACAAACCAAGACATGGATTTACATTTTTTTCTTTTCTTGGTCTTTCAGTGAAATACTGTATGTTGTTCCATTTTGTTTTCATAAATGTCAATGGAAGTAAGTACAAATGAATATTTAATGATGGATCTTTAACAATGCTTAAAAAAACAGATGTTTACAAAGTCTGACGTGGACCAAACCACCATTTACAGTAAATGTTGTCAGGTTCAAGTGTCTTAAAAAATACCACTGTGTTCTTTGAAACCATTGAAAGACTGAAAAACACCGTGATATAACAAAGGACAAAGAAGAAGCAGGAGAAAAGAACAACCTCCTCTGACAAACATGCACATTTAAGAAGGAAATCATGCAGTGGTTCTCATTCTAATAAACATCAGAGTTGAGTTACTGAAAAAGATAAATTAACTCGACTGAACAAAGGAGGAAGTTAAAGAGAAATTAAAGAGAAAGAAATGAAGGAAACGATTTAAGAGGGTTTGGTTCCCTCACCTGAGAAAGGTCTGGAATGTCGCCTCGATCAATTCCCACCTGCTGTTAGAAAGAAAACACCCGTTACTGACACGTTCATGAGGAAACTCACACCTCCTTCATCTGTGAATGAATGGGCGAAACAGAAAAAAGTACCTCTGCTACTTTGAGGAACTCTGATATCCTCGTCATCCTGGTGAGGAACTTCTTGTAAATGTCCAGACCTTCTTTACACTGAGTTTTCTTCATGTCAAAGTATTTTTCTGTTGAATGACACACATGTAAGTTTGACTCTATATGATCAGAGACAAAACAGGAGGTCAGAGGTCAGAGAAGGTCAGAGAAGGTCAGTGAGGTCAGTGAAGGTCAATGAAGGTCAGAGAAGGTCAGAGAAGGTCAGTGAAGGTCAGAGAAGGTCAGAGAAGGTCAGTGAAGTTCAGAGAAGGTCTGAGAAGGTCAGAGGTCGGGGAAGGTCAGAGAAGGTCAGAGAAGGTCAGTGAGGTCAGTGAAGGTCAGTGAAGTTCAGTGAAGGTCTGAGAAGGTCAGAGAAGGTCTGAGAAGGTCAGAAGGTCAGAGAAGGTCAGAGGTCGGGGAAGGTCAGAGAAGGTCAGAGAAGGTCAGTGAGGTCAGTGAAGGTCAGTGAAGTTCAGAGAAGGTCTGAGAAGGTCTGAGAAGGTCAGAGAAGGTCAGAAGGTCAGAGAAGGTCAGAGGTCGGGGAAGGTCAGAGAAGGTCAGGGAAGGTCAGAGAAGGTCAGTGACCGTGAGTGAAGATCAGTGAAGGTCAGTAAAGGTCAGAGAAGATGACTGAAAGGTCAGTGAAGGTGAGTGAAGGTCAGTAAAGGTCAATGAAGGCGACTGAAGGTCAGTAAAGGTCAGTGAAGGTCAATAAAGGTCAGTGAAGGTGACTCAAGGTCAGTAAAGGTCAGTGAAGGTGACTGAAGGTCAGTAAAGGTCAGTGAAGGTCAGTGAAGGTCAGTGAAGGTCAGTGAAGGTCAGTGAAGGTCAGTGAAGGTCAGTGAAGGTCAGTGAAGGTCAGTGAAGGTCAGTGAAGGTCAGTGAAGGTCAGTGAAGGTCAGTGAAGGTCAGTGAAGGTCAGTGAAGGTCAGTGAAGGTCAGTGAAGGTCAGTGAAGGTCAGTGAAGGTCAGTGAAGGTCAGTGAAGGTCAGTGAAGGTCAGTGAAGGTCAGTGAAGGTCAGTGAAGGTCAGTGAAGGTGACTGAAGGTCAGTAAAGGTCAGAGAAGGTCAGTGAAGGTCAGAGAAGGTCAGAGAAGGTCAGTGAGGTCAGTGAAGGTCAGTGAAGATCAGTGAAGGTCAGAGAAGATGACTGAAAGGTCAGTGAAGGTGAGTGAAGGTCAGTAAAGGTCAATGAAGGCGACTGAAGGTCAGTAAAGGTCAGTGAAGGTCAATAAAGGTCAGTGAAGGTGACTCAAGGTCAGTAAAGGTCAGTGAAGGTCAGTGAAGGTGACTGAAGGTCAGTAAAGGTCAGTGAAGGTCAGTGAAGGTGACTGAAGGTCAGTGAAGGTGACTGAAGGTCAGTAAAGGTCAGTGAAGGTGACTGAAGGTCAGTAAAGGTGACTGAAGGTCAGTGAAGGTGACTGAAGGTCAGTAAAGGTCAGAGAAGGTCAGTGAAGGTCTCACCCAGCAGGTTGATGATTCCTTCATTATAAGCAGCGAAGAGTCTGATGGAGTCTTTGAAGAGAAGCATGAAAGCTGCGTTGATGACTCCATTAGTCAACTCGTTAGCATTAACCTGAGGCACGACAGTTACAAAGCAAACTGTTTTAATTTCACATCATCACAAGCACAAAAGTGTCTCAATATCGTTTCATTTCGGACTCATGGTCAATATTAACTCATGTTTGCATCATTTTGCTGAGTCAGCATGTCTTCCTGCCGACGGAGACACATCTGAGGTGGACGGAGACACGGGAGACGTGCTGCGAGCTCGGCTGTCCGTACGTTTTTAATTAGAATCTTATTCATTTTTTAGTATTTATTAATTTATCCATCTGACCGTGAAGAACTGTAAATATTTAATAAGACTGATCGTACAAGTAAAAGTCTCAGAGAGTATTATCAGTGTCAGTTCTGGTGAAATATAAGCAGACTTTAATATGACTATGTTTTTTTTGTGTGTGTGTGTGTGTGTGTGAACCACAGGAAGAGCAGCTGCTTCCTCAGAGACAGTGTCAAAATAAAGCTGCAGCGTGTTCTGCACACAGGAGCTGCAGAGCCACGGCAGTTTCACCTTAAACTCACATTGAAGTCAAGCAGAGCGTCCATCTGGTTCTGAATAATGGGAATAGTCTTGAGCAGCTTCTCTGTGTTCATGGTCCTCATTACACCATCCACTCTGTGAGGACGCACGAGGAGACAGAGCGGGAGACAAAGGACAGACGGGGGACAAGGAAGAGGAGCGTTCTTACACCTGATAAACTTCATTTGTGTGTTTTTGAGGCTGCAGGACATTAGGATAATTAATTTATTAAATCTGAAAATATGGAAAATCTTGTTGTACATTAAATTTGAAAATTATTATAGAAGCTTTTCTTTAAAGTTAAGAGAGTGAGATGGAAAATAAAAGTGAGTCCTTACCCACGTTTGACTTTAGTGAAGTCAAAGGCGACCTGTCTGTAAGAAACAGCTTTTTCATTCAGATATCGACTGTACCTCCTGATGAACGTGGACATGTCATAACCTGCAAAACAAAAGCAGCAGCAGCTCTTACTATGTATGTGTGCATATATGTAAACATATATATACTCTGTATAGACACACACACATATATAAATACATAAATACTTAGATACATACAGTACTGTGCATAAGTCTTAGGCCACCATTAGATTTGTTGTTTCAGCAGTGCTATAATGACCAAACTGTACAATTATTTCTCCATCACTTTATTGGAACACATCCTGAAAATATGGAGAAACACATATGCAGTTTGAAAATAACGTCTTTTTTAACAAAAATGTTCTTGTATAATATCAAATATTGAGTGTGAGCTACATTTCCACTTGAACAATAACACAACCATGGCTCTTTAAAACCTGGAATGGAACCCTAATGTTATTGGTCAAACCTGTGTTTCTCCTACTATTTCATGGCAACAAATAGCTGCTGTGAAAAAGGTCTATTATACCTGGTTTACTCCAGACATGTTGGAGCATTACATACACATGTTGCACAAGTTCAACTCACTGACAGGTTGATCATATAGTAGAAGACTGACTTTTAGTCACATCTTTTCAATCTGAACGCCAACAATCACAAAAGTGACATAAAAACAACAAAGCTGGTGGTGCTGGACTAAGACTTATGCACAGGACTGTGTGTGTGTGTGTGTCTATATACACAAGACAACAGAGACAATCGAGACAATCAAACTGTTACCTTGTAACCCACTTTTGTCCAAAAAATTACTGAGGTTGAAAAGTGTGTTCCTTGAAGCCAAATACTGGACGAAACGCTGCACGAAGAAGAAAATGATTCAGAAACCAAAGAATCTGACGTTACTGTTGTGAAGTGAAGCGAAGACAACGAGCATGGGAGCGTCTCACCTCGTTCCCATAGACCATGAGATGGTGTGTGGTGATGAGAGACTTGAAGACGACCACCCAGCTGGTGTTGGTGGTTCTTTCAAACAGGGAGTCGGCCAACTGAGGAATGTTCACGTTCATCTCGTTCGTGCAGTGGATCAAATCTGAAACACGACAGAGACATGTTTCCAGCTGATCATCAAATCTGCTCCATAAAGAGACGGCTGATCATGAGACGTGTCAGCTGATACTGCTGTTCCTCTGAGACAGACATGTCAAAGTCACATTATGGATAATGCAATATGGATAATTCCATTTGTCTGTTTTTAGCTGATAGAAAGTGTACAGAGGACAAGAAGCTACAGAAGGTAGAAGAGTTTAAGAAGAGTCTGGTGTCGCAACAGGACATTTATTCAAACCACTGACGGTCTGTATAAACAGTGACAGCCCTGCCAGTAAATACTCATATGTCATACAGACTTGTATCAGACTCAAATACACATCTGTCCATCTCTGAATCTATTTGCTGTTATTGAAACACATTTTCGGGACTGCAACTAACCATCATTTTCATAATCGATTAGTTGTTTGGTTCAGAAAATGTTGAAAAATGTAGATCAATATTTGTCAAACCTTATTTTTGTCCACAAACCAAAAAGATTCAGTTTTAATGATTTCTTTGTTATTTGGAGCAAAAACAAACAGAAAATATTCACATTTAAGAAGCTGGAAAATCACAGAAGCTTGTGTGATTATGAATATAAAATAATTGATCGTTGCAGCTCTGCACATTAAATAAATGTCTCTTTTGAAGGCAGTCAGTCACGATCCGCCGAAGCAACGTCAGTCACTCAGAAGAACAAGCAGTGATTGGTCAGCGTCTCCTGTCAGAGCTGTAGACAGAGTCTAGAGGAGGAGCAGAGTCTAATTCTGTCTCACATCACTTCAGTTACATTATGTTGAAACAGTATTATGAGTAATAAGGCTGAAAATGTCCAACCTACTCAACTTCAAACAGATGACTTTGACCAAACAAAACTGGAGATGGAAAACAAATTCAGATGCTCCTAAAATAAATTCAATCACCCATAGAATCTCTCTGCTAAAAGACAAACAGTAATAGCACTTCTCCACTCAGCTCGGCTCTACTCAGTTTTTTCCTTCTCCATCAGTGATAGAACCTGGTACCTGGTTCTGCTGTTAGTCCCTGCAGAGCGCCAGTGTGTGCAGTGCCAACTTTGACGTTGTTTGGATAAGAAATGCAAGAGATCTCAGTCGAAATGAGACAAATATGCTATATGGACTAAAGTATTTGGAGGATCAACCATATGAGGCCGTTTATCAGGTTTTGGGCTCCAATGAAGCACAATCTTAACACTTCAGAAAACCAAGACCAGTTTCCATAAGTAAGGATCAGACAGAGAAGAGGCGAGTTGTCTGATTTATGTGTTTTTGTGCTTTTGGTTCCAGTCGAGCCGATACTAATGTGACGTGGACAGACTGCCGGCCACTGATTGGTCAGAGAGTGTCGTCACAGGAAGAGTCACAAGCGCGAACAATGTTGAACTGTAGATGAGTTAAAAAGACTTGAAAATCCTGAAAACATGCGTTAATCTGCAACATTTAACAAGGACATTTGTAAAATGTCCATATTTAACAGAGGAGTCTGGTGTATTTAGCGACAGCACTGCTGAAAGACGGAGATGGTGAGCCCAATCACAAGCCGTTCAGCCGGATTTCACTTCAGTGACTGTGTCAGACGGAGTCAGGAAGTACTGAACCATTCAGTGAACTCATCTGTTTAGAAAAGTGAGGAAAAAGAAAACTGCTGCTTTGACCGTCACGTGTTTGTGTCTTTGTGTCGTCACCCCTGTTTCTATGACAACCATGCCCACGTCGAGGAGGAACTATGAAGTCATGGAGAACAACGTGCCTGATACCAAACTGAGTAGAGCTGAGCCAAACCATGCTAGAACTGTATAATGGAAAAAGCACCATAACTGTGCCTCCCTTTCTGTCCTATATTTGACTTTTCAAGAGGCAGAGGAATCTAAGTAGGACAGGAAAACCTTCAGAGCAGCATCAGCAGCAGCAGCAGCAGCAGCATCAGCAGCAGCATCAGCAACACTTTGTCTGTGGTGGAAGATAAAACAGTAGCAAACTTTTATCTCTCTAAGCTCAGCTTCTGTGTGTGAAACACGTCTGTCACAGTGATGATGAACCACTGACGTGCTGCTTTTACTCAACTGTCCTGAAGAGATTCACTATCACAGCAGCAGGTGGAACACAATCTATACAGTAATAAACATTAATAAATACACCCGACAGTGTTCACCACAGTAATAAATACACCCGAACATTAATAAATACACCCGACAGTGTTCGCCACATTAATAAATACACCCGAACATTAATAAATACACCCGACAGTGTTTGCCACATTAATAAATACACCCGACAGTGTTCGCCACATTAATAAATACACCCGAACATTAATAAATACACCCGACAGTGTTCGTCACATTAATAAATACACCCGAACATTAATAAATACACCCGACAATGTTCGTCACATTAATAAATACACCCGAACATTAATAAATACACCCGACAGTGTTCGCCACAGTAATAAATACACCCGAACATTAATAAATACACCCGACAGTGTTCGCCACATTAATAAATACACCCGACAGTGTTCACCACATTAATAAATACACCCGACAGTGATCGCCACATTAATAAATACACCCGACAGTGATCGCCACATTAATAAATACACCCAAACATTAATAAATACACCCGACAGTGTTCGCCACATTAATAAATACACCCGACAGTGTTCACCACATTAATAAATACACCCGACAGTGATCGCCACATTAATAAATACACCCGACAGTGTTCGCCACAGTAATAAATACACCCGACAGTGATCGCCACATTAATAAATACACCCGACAGTGTTCGCCACAGTAATAAATACACCCGAACATTAATAAATACACCCGACAGTGTTCGCCACATTACTAATAAGTTCACAACATTAATATTAAGTGAAAAAGTGTTTTTTTTCACTGTTTTTCAAAATTATGTTAACAGCAGTGACTTTTTAACCATAATTAGTGTTAGCTTCTTTGGTTACACTGCTATTAGCGGCAGGTTAGATAATAACTGTAATTAAAACATTTAACCACAATGAGTGTGAGCTTCATCAAACTACTGTTAACAGAAGCTACACATTAACACACAATACACAATAATTACACAATTACACACAATAATTGTTAGCCACTTCAAAGTGATGCTAACAGTAGCTGTAACAGAAATGTTAGTTTGCTAAATCATTCAACCACAGTGGTGATGTTGGGGTTTAATGGGGTTATTGCTGAATTTTCACAAAAGTTAGCAAAGTGATCCAAACTTTACAAGCCTTAATCCTTTATTTTCTTTTGCATTTGGATGGACAGTAAACTGGTAAAATGCTATAAAGATATGCTAGAATTTTCAGATTCCTAACCGCGATTAAGCATCACCAGCATGGTTTGTCCAGAGAAATTGGTACCAATTTGAAACTGGCTCTAAATAAATAAATAAATATGTAATATGTAAATATGTAAATAATTATGTAATCATAATCATTAATTATGAAATCATACTGTATCTCTACTGTATTTAATCACAAACATCATTGATATGAGGCCTGAAGACACAGTAAACACATTTTTCCTGGACTGTCTCTCCAAAAAAGTCAGTTTTATCAGTGCCATCATTTATGAAGTGCAGATCAATGGGCAGAACTGGACTGTGTGTCTCATCATACTGAGGGTTTTAGCCGTGGTGCTGACGTCAGGCTGTGGATGAAGCAGCTCAGACTTCTGCTCTGTCTCCTCTGAAGCAGCATTACTGCTCAGCAGCAGCAAGTATCACATTACTCCATCACCTGTGCACCACCAGGATGGAGAACCAAACGGAGAGCATTACAGTAAATGTTGACTCAGGGCCCATCCGAGGAATCAGGGCTCCATTAAGTCATATATATTTTTATTTCTTCATTTTACCAATTTATTTAAATCTATTTTACCAATAATGGAAATTCACGTATTGAAATGCGTAATAATACATCTTTTGTTGGACCATTTAATGATCTGGAAAGAATTTGTGGCAGAAATAAGCACAACTGCCAGAAGCTGCTATCAGCAGTCTAAGCTAATGTTAGTGCTGCTAACAGCAGTCTAAACTACCGTTAGTGCTGCTAGCAGCAGTCTAAGCTAATGTTAGTGCTGCTAACAGCAGTCTAAACTACCGTTAGTGCTGCTAGCAGCAGTCTAAGCTAATGTTAGTGCTGCTAGCAGCAGTCTAGGCTAATGCTAGTGCTGCTATCAGCAGTCTAAACTAATGTTAGTGCTGCTAACAGCAATCTAAACTACCGTTAGTGCTGCTAGCAGCAGTCTAAGCTAATGTTAGTGCTGCTAACAGCAGTCTAAGCTAATACCAATGCTGCTAACAGCAGTCTAGGCTAATGCTAGTGCTGCTATCAGCAGTCTAAGCTAATGTTAGTGCTGCTAGCAGCAGTCTAAGCTAATACTAATGCTGCTAACAGCACCTGAAAGTTGAAGAAAACTTCATCATTACAGTTTTTAATTTCTTCATGAACTGAAAACAGCAAACGCTTGTTAAACAGAAAATATTTACAACCTGAGGTAAAATATTCAGTCACAGTAATTGCGTGTGACTGTGCAATTTAAAACATACCAATTTAAAATAAACCTTTGTTAAATTGCTATAGAAGAAAATTGCCCAGCCCTATTATATCTTAACCTAAACATGTGGCAAAAACTATGTTATTAGAATGGCAGTAACACATTGTTAGCAACAAACCCAAAGCAGTAAAACATCATATACATATACATATACATATACACAAGTATTTGTTCATTTATCCCACTGTCATCACAATATTTAACAGTGTTAACAGATATGTTTTCCTAAAATTGTTTAGGCATAATTATTGTCAATATATGGTAATAAATAGGTCTGTCAATATTATATCTTTATATGATGAGTTGACACCAGATCTGGTTTAAAATTTTGGATGTCGTTATATCATGATAAAGCATCTGTGATGACTTTAACTGCTTGTAAAGGCTGGTGCATTGATAATCTTCACATTCATTATATTTAATATATTTGTGAAATACACTAATATACTTTATCTTGTTCAAAAAAACAAATGTAATCAACAAAATCACATTTAAAAAGTCACAGCTTTAATTTTAAGCCTAATTATTTGTGTTAAAGCAGAATTTGACCATATTTATAGTCAATGTAATTGTAACACATAAATTTCATTTCAGACTTCATTTAAAGAAATAAAGCAGGTTTTAACTGAAATGAAAGGTAATAAAAAATGTATTTTAAGAGCATGTCATCCAGATTAGAAACAGATTATATTTTATTTTAGAGTGTGTTTACTGTGTACTGTCACTCACTAAGTTTTCATGAGTCCAGAGAAACAACCTGTGAGCAGCTTTATATCCACATTTATCTCTTATATCGGGATCGAGACACAGATTATTTGTATGTCATATCACCCAGATTTACCGAAAGGTTGATTTGATTTATATCCTGATATATATCGATATCGAATGATTTTGAAAAAGAATATTGTGATAAGATTTTTGTCCCATATCGCCCAGACTACATGTGCTTTACTATAATAATATAATATAAATACAAATATAATATAGTAATATTATAACAGAGACCCAGCAGACTGGACTGAATAAAAGCGGGCAGCTTCACATGAGTTAGCATCACAGCAGAGGAGGGTCTAAGGAAATAAGACACATTCATAATCGTAAATAAAGAATATGTTTTACAGTCAGTGTGACTGTAAGCAGCTCTGTGACAAAAACAAGGCCAGGAAACATTGTAATCTGTGTGTGTGCGTGCGTGTGTGTGTGTGTGTGTGTGTGTGTGTGTGTGTGTGTGTGCGTGCGTGCGCGCGTGCAGCAGCAGCAGCACTGACTGACTGACTGAGGCTTTAAAGGCTTTGAGGCCTTGTAGCTTCAGCAGCGACACATTGACAGAGTTGTGCTTCACCCTGTCATACTCACAGTCCAGATGCTTCTTCTTGGGGCCCATGACTTCGTGGGTCGTGGCCTTACACACGGTTTTGGACACGGCGGACCCGGTGACGCTGTGCTGGGCTGCAGTGATTCTGTCCGTGATGCTCTGGCCCGACATGTTCGCTCCGTTAGCGCAACAAAAGACGTCCACAAATAAAATGTCTCCTTCCCGCCGCTGTATCCGAACAATGTGAGCTCCAGGTAATAAAAGTAAACGAACACAAACGGGGTTCTGAATGGAACCGTCCTCCTGCTGCTCCTCTGCTGCCTTTTCAAGCTCAGAGCAGAGAAAAGCGGGTCCAGGCTGCGGCACAGGCGGAACACAGGCGGCGACAGCAATCAGAGAAAAGACGCTACTTTGTTTCTCTGCTCTGTCCCTCCGAACTCATTCACAGCTCACTGAGTTTAAAAGTAACCACTTCACTCTGTGAATCATCGTCAGAACCGTCTCTGACCGTCGAGCTCACCCCGAAACCAAACACCGGATCCTGCGTCTCCTCTCCTGCCGCCTCCGCCGCTACCGCTACTGCGCTGCCGCTTCGACAGTCGCCGCCGCGCCGCGTTACCGCTTCTCCTCCTCCTCCTCCTTCTTCTTCTACGCTTTTTAAAGGGCCATGAAAGAAACAAGGACCTGACTCTGAGGGAAATGGCGGGACTCAGTTTGTTTAACTCTAAATAAAGAAACCTTTTCTGCTCTGATACTGGATCAGCTGCTCGTCCTTCAGCTGCAAGTGGAGGTCTACAGGAACTGACCTCAGATCAGCTGCAGGTGGAGGTCTACATGAACTGACCTCAGATCAGCTGCAAGTGGAGGTCTACAGGAACTGACCTCAGATCAGCTGCAGGTGGAGGTCTACAGGAACTGACCTCAGATCAGCTGCAGGTGGAGGTCTACATGAACTGACCTCACAGCAGGTGGAGGTCTACATGAACTGACCTCAGATCAGCTGCAGGTGGAAGTCTACATGAACTGACCTCACAGCAGGTGGAGGTCTACATGAACTGACCTCACAGCAGGTGGAGGTCTATATGAACCGATCTCAGCTGCAGGTGGAGGTCTACATGAACTGACCTCACAGCAGGTGGAGGTCTACATGAACTGACCTCACAGCAGGTGGAGGTCTACAGGAACTGACCTCACAGCAGGTGGAGGTCTACAGGAACTGACCTCACCAGCAGGTGGAGGTCTACGTGAACTGACCTCACAGCAGGTGGAGGTCTACATGAACTGACCTCACAGCAGGTGGAGGTCTACAGGAACTGACCTCACCAGCAGGTGGAGGTCTATGTGAACTGACCTCACAGCAGGTGGAGGTCTACAGGTGTTTGTGTTTGTTTTCTTCTTCCTCTTCCTCTTCATCATCTTCTTCATCTTCTAATCGACAGCTGTTTTTCTCTTCAGAGGAAACACTTTAAATAAACATTTGTTACATTTGTTAACGTTACTTACTTCTGTTGTAAATATGCACTAACACTTAATGTATTAACTAACCATGTTCTTCATGTTATTCAGCTAATGCATGGATTTATGCTTATTCATTCACAGTAAACAGTAGCTTTGGAATATTCTATGAAATAATAACTTATTAAATGTTTAGTTAAAACATTAATCACCAGTTAGTAGATGCTTATTACAACATTTTCTAATATTATTTAATGTACCCTTATTGTAAAGAGTTGCCTGTTTTATATCTACTTATTTTTTGATATAAACTTAATCATTTTGTGAAAATAAATGTGTAAATAATGACGCAAAAAGGCAACTTTTACCATGAGGAAATAACACAAAAGGGAAATAGTAATAACACGTGAGCTGTTTGTGATTTTGAGCCATTAAAAAATAAATCTAAAGATTTTGACTTTTAATTTAAAAAACATGTAGTGATAAAGACCATAAAAGTGCTGCATGGGTAACATTTATTAGTGACAGAAACATGTGCTTGTTGTTTAAGAGAGTTGTTTATTGTGTTTTTCATGATATTCTATTTTAAAATATATTTATTTGTCTCATAAATAATAAAGGAGCGTTTTTACCTCAGTGGGATTTCCTGGTATTTTTTTAAAAAAAAGAAAGGGTCAAATATAAATCAAAATGGCTGACTCTGAGATTATCACTGAACTGGGGTTTGTTATTCTTGTAACCAAATTTGCAGCACAGACTAAAACCACAAGGGGGCAGCACAGTGTCATGATGATCATCGGAGCTCAAGACAAAATCACTGTTTTATTGAAGATGAATCTCAGGTTTGTTACTGTGAAATAATAATTCACTTCACACACACAGTCTCTAAATCTGACTCTAGTCATCATCAAAATCAGATTGACCTCAGTATTTACTAAAACATTCATACCTTTGCTTTAAAAGCAGCAGATTATTGTGTCGTAACAGAAAAACAAATATGTTGATTTGCCTGTTTGTTAATTGTTTTTTTTTTACAAATAAAGAAATCAGTCATTTTCTGGATCTAAAAAAAGGAATAAATGTAAACATATGATAAAGTAAAACTAAATTCTTTAGCAGCTGATTTAAAAGAACTGAAACCTTTGAAACAATTAAAACTATGTGTGTGTGTAGCTGGTCTTCCTCATGTTGTGGGGACCTAAATGTGTCTCCACACTCACATTATGGGGACTTGTCTTCCTTATGGGGACAAAAATCAAGTCCCCATAACGTAAATGACTCCATTTTAAGGTGAAGACATGTTTTAAAGTTAGGCTGAGGTTAGGGTTAGGTTAAGGTTAGGGTCAGGGTTAGGGTTAGGACACTAGTAATTATGGTTAAGGTTAGAGTAAGTCTGCAGGAAATGAATGGAATTACTGAATTACTGACACAGTCATTGAAGTGAACTCCCGTGTTCCTCACATTCTCTTCTCTGCTAATAAAAACAGAAAGAATAAAACCTCACCTGGGAATTTTCACAGCTTTAAAACTTAACTCAGTAAAACAGATTATTCTGCAAACAAACACAAACATCTCACTTATGATCATCTGCAGAAGAAAAATCTATTTGAACAGTTTTTTATTTACTCATTTATCATTTTTTAGTTTTCATGGGTATAAGTTTGTTCTTCTCTTAGCAACTTCCTGTCTGCAGTTTTTAGTCGTATCAGACTGATTTTATTGTGTTGGGTAGGGGATCACTATCTCTGTCAAATATCATCAGATTTTAATACAATCTGGTGTTTGTATGTAGGCTCTGACACTCTACCATCAGATCAAGTTTCATCTGTAATCTAATCCAGATTATGGAGTTGGCATTAAATTTAAAACATGGTTCAGTCCCATTGAACAAGTTCAGGTGTGTTTATATCAGCAACATCTGAACAGATCAGGATGAATTTTGTCATGTTTATGTAAAATGGTAACAACTATGAGCTATGGTTCTGGTTCTGGTTTGTAAACCACAGGTCCATTCACTTTGACTGATCTTTGTCAGAAACAATAAAAACAAACATTAGATCTTATCACAGTAGTTTGAAACATGATTTCTAGGTTTTATAAGAAAGATATCCTGTGTTTATTTTTCAGTTTATCAATATTTTACATGACCTCTCCTCACTGGTAACAGGCCTGACCTTAACCCTCACATAAAAAGTCTCTTTGTCTCACTATTTTGCAAACAGTCTTTTAGTGGATGTATAGAACAGCTCAATTTTTGGCAGCCATTCTGTTGGAGGATATACTGTAGAGAATAGCTCATTATTTGGCAGTCAGTCTCTTGGTGGATGTATGGAACAGTTAGATATTTAGTGATCAGTTTGCTAAAAGTATCGAACAGCTCACTATTTGGCAGTTGGTCTGGTTTTGTTTAGAACAGCTCATTATTTTGCAAGCAGTCTCTTGTCTGATGAACAGAACATCTCACTATTTGGCAATTTGTCTGTTTGGTTATGTTTAGAACAGCTCATTATTTTGCAAGCAGTCTCTTCTACTTTTGTCTTCTCCCTGTAGGGGGCGAGTGAACACCTGAGTGAACCCATGAGTGAACCCATGAGTGAACACCTGAGTGAACCCATGAGTGAACCCACGAGTGAACACCTGAGTGAACCGATGAGTGAACCCATGAGTGAACACCTGAGTGAACCCATGAGTGAACCCACGAGTGAACACCTGAGTGAACCCATAAGTGAACACCTGAGTGAACACACGAGTGAACCCATGAGTGAACCCATGAGTGAACCCATGAGTGAACCCATGAGTGAACCCACAAGTGAATACCTGAGTGAATCCATGAGTGAACCCATGAGTGAACACCCGAGTGAACCCATGAGTGAACCCATGAGTGAACCCATGAGTGAACCCATGAGTGAATCCATGAGTGAACCCATGAGTGAATCCATGAGTGAACCCATGAGTGAACCCATGAGTGAATCCATGAGTGAACACCCGAGTGAACCCATGAGTGAATCCATGAGTGAACCCATGAGTGAACCCATGAGTGAATCCATGAGTGAACCCATGAGTGAACCCACGAGTGAACCCACGAGTGAACACCTGAGTGAACCCACGAGTGAACACCTGAGTGAACTCACGAGTGAACCCACGAGTGAACACCTGAGTGAACCCACGAGTGAACCCACGAGTGAACACCTGAGTGAATCCATGAGTGAACCCATGAGTGAACCCATGAGTGAACCCACGAGTGAACACCTGAGTGAATCCATGAGTGAACCCATGAGTGAACCCATGAGTGAACCCACGAGTGAATCCATGAGTGAACCCACGAGTGAACACCTGAGTGAACACCTGAGTGAACACCTGAGTGAACACCTGAGTGAACCCCCGAGTGAACCCATGAGTGAATCCATGAATGAACCCATGAGTGAACACCTGAGTGAATCCATGAGTGAACCCATGAGTGAACCCACGAGTGAACACCTGAGTGAATCCATGAGTGAACCCACGAGTGAACACCTGAGTGAACACCTGAGTGAACACCTGAGTGAACCCACGAGTGAACACCTGAGTGAACACCTGAGTGAACCCACGAGTGAACCCACGAGTGAACACCTGAGTGAACCCACGAGTGAACACCTGAGTGAACCCACGAGTGAACCCACGAGTGAACACCTGAGTGAACACCTGAGTGAACACCTGAGTGAATCCATGAGTGAACCCATGAGTGAACCCATGAGTGAACCCACGAGTGAACACCTGAGTGAACACCTGAGTGAACACCTGAGTGAACACCTGAGTGAACCCACGAGTGAACACCTGAGTGAACCGATGAGTGAACCCATGAGTGAACACCTGAGTGAACCCATGAGTGAACCCACGAGTGAACACCTGAGTGAACCCATGAGTGAACCCATGAGTGAACACCTGAGTGAACCCATGAGTGAACCCATGAGTGAACCCATGAGTGAACACCTGAGTGAACCCATGAGTGAACACCTGAGTGAACCCATGAGTGAACCCACGAGTGAACACCTGAGTGAACCCATGAGTGAACACCTGAGTGAACACACGAGTGAACCCATGAGTGAACCCACAAGTTAATACCTGAGTGAATCCATGAGTGAACCCATGAGTGAACACCCGAGTGAACCCATGAGTGAATCCATGAGTGAACATCCGAGTGAACCCATGAGTGAACCCACGAGTGAACACCTGAGTGAACACCTGAGTGAACACCTGAGTGAACCCACGAGTGAACACCTGAGTGAATCCATGAGTGAACCCATGAGTGAACCCACGAGTGAACACCTGAGTGAATCCATGAGTGAACCCATGAGTGAACCCACGAGTGAACCCACGAGTGAACACCTGAGTGAACACCTGAATGAACCCACGAGTGAACACCTGAGTGAATCCATGAGTGAACCCATGAGTGAACCCACGAGTGAACACCTGAGTGAATCCACGAGTGAACCCACGAGTGAACCCACGAGTGAACCTGCTCAGGTTTCTGGCTCCTGTGGACAGACCCGTCCAGGTCTTTCAGACGTCACAGAGTTTCCAGTGTTCTCTCTGCTGCAGCTTCTTTGTCACAGGGTTTGGAATAAAGACGCTGGTTTATCAGTGTCATCAGTGCAAACACAGCAGATCCAGCTCTCTGACACTGTCAACAGTTCAAACACTGCACGTCTCTGACGCTCCAGGGGACCAAGAGTGTCCCCACACTTGTCCCGGCAGAGACAGGAAGCAGGCGGAGAGGAGGTGAGGACAGAGTGAGGAGGAGCGAGGGATGAAATGAGGGCGACGAAGACGAATGATCAGAGTCTGATGATGGAGGTTTTCAATGGGAGCAGCTTCAAACACTTTCATCACGCACCTGAGGAATGTCTTTGCTGCCGTGGTGATCTTGTGAGGATGTCAGAGGTCAAAGGTCGCTCAGGTGCTGCTGCCAAGACACGGTCGGGTTTCGTCTTCCTGATGATGATGATGATGAGTAACGTGGTTTCAGTCTCTGCTCAGTTTAACGGATACAACTGTGACACGGGTTACCACAGCAGGTTTCCAGGTGAGAGAAGTTTAACTCTGAAATTAAAGATTAAAACACAGGAAACAACTGGCTCTAATGTCCTAATCTGAATAAAGGAGCTTTGACTTAATCCAGTGTCATATTTTAATCCCTGTCCATGCTTATTTGATACATTTACTATAGTTTCTATATAAATGCTAAACAATTAAATATAGTTTGTTTTCTTCTATTTTTAACTTTATTTCGATTTGTTAAAGGTTAAAGGTCACAGGATGTGACCTCATGTTAAAGCCTTATGTGACAAACTGTGATTTATGAATGTGAGTTATACAAATAAAAGTTGTCGGATTTATAATAAATTAAAAACGAATAAATTAAATGAGAATATATCACATAAATGAAACATCCTGTTTTTTTATTTCTTTGAGTTGATGTTAAATATCAACCATTTACATGAATGGGTGAAAGTCTGCAACATTTAACTATTACATTAGGTTGTCAATTAACATTTTTTAATTAACATATATAAATGATTTAATACTGTAATAATGCAGGTGATGTTACACTTTTAAATGAGTGCAGATTTATGCATTAGCTAAAGAATAAAAGCAGATAAACTCAAACAATTGATAACTTTTAATATTTTTAAGTTTATTTTCTATGAATATGTTAGTCAAGTTAATCTCTTTTCTTATTTCTTTTATTATTTATTATTTATAAATAATTATTTATTTATTATAATTTTTTTTTATATTTTCTTATTATTATGATTCTTATGATGACACATTTATGGAGCTGCTGAACTTTTCACGATGAAAACTGTCAAAGATCTTAACTGTTTCAAATTCTGCTGATTTAATATGTTTTATTTACATACAAATGAGACAAAAAAGAAACAAAACTCTGTCATCACGTTCCTTTTTGTTAATATCCCTTTCCAACATGTTACACTGCCATATTCTACAGTAGCCCAGATAAAGCAAACCTTATTCCTGCATCTCCTTCAGGCCACCGTAGTTTCTCCTACATGTTTGAAGTGGAGGTTATATTCTGTAACCTCACTGATGGTGGCAGTAAAACCTACACTGAGCCTTTTTACACAAAAAATAACAAAAACAGAACATTTGAAGTCAAATATTTTCACCACTCATTCATGTTTTTTCTTAAAAGAACAACATGTGAAATAAAGTGTTATTTCTGTTTTTTTATATCTTAATGTTGCTCTTTGTGTTTTTTAAACCTTCTCTCTGCTTCCTTCCCTCCCTCCCTCCTTCCTTCCCTCCCTCCCTCCTTCCTCGGTGCAGGTGAGCGTGACGTCAGCGTGGACTGTGGCGTTCAGACCATCACCATAAAGATCGACTTCTGCTCAGTTCTCTCCTCTGGTTACACTGTGGCAGATTTGGCTTTGAACAGTTTCCACGACGACGCTCAGTGTCGAGGCTCCGTCAACAACAACACGTTCCCCACTGATGTTGTGTTCAGTATCAGCCTCAGTTCACTGGAGGCCTGTGGAAACAGCCTGCTGGTAACACACCATAATAACCTTAACCATAGTTACTAGTGTCCTAACCCTAACACTGACCCCTAACCTTAACCTAACCCTAACCTCAGCCTAACTTTAAAACATGTCTTCACCTTAAAATGGAGTCATTTACGTTATGGGGACTTGATTTTTGTCCCCATAAGGAAGACAAGTCCCCATAATGTGAGTGTGGAGACACATTTAGGTCCCCACAACATGAGGAAGACCAGCTACACACACACAGAACTGTCTCTTTCTCTCTCTCTGTCTGTCTCTCTCGTCTCTCTTTTGTCTCTGTCTCTCTGTCTGTCTCTCTGTCTGACTCTCTGTCTGTCTCTCTTGTCTCTCTTTTGTCTCTTGTCTCTCTGTCTGACTGTCTGTCTGTCTGTCTGTCCGTCTGTCTTGTCTCTCTGTCTGACTGTCTGTCTCTCTTGTCTCTCTGTCTGTCTGTCTGTCTGTCTCTCTTGTCTCTCTGTCTGTCTGTCTGTCTGTCTGTCTGTCTCTCTGTCTGACTGTCTGTCTCTCTTGTCTCTCTGTCTGGCCGTCTGTCTGTCTCTCTGTCTCCCTGTCTGTCTCTCTGTCTCCCTGTCTGTCTCTCTGTCTGTCTGTCTCTCTCTCTCTCTCTGTCTCTGTCTCTCTGTCTCTCTGTCTGTCTGTCTGTCTGTCTCTCTCTCTGTCTGACTGTCTGTCTCCCTGTCTCTCTGTTTGACTGTCTGTCTCTCTTGTCTCTCTGTCTGGCCGTCTGTCTGTCTCTGTCTCCCTGTCTGTCTCTCTGTCTCCCTGTCTGTCTCTCTGTCTGTCTGTCTCTCTCTCTCTCTCTGTCTCTGTCTCTCTGTCTCTCTGTCTGTCTGTCTGTCTGTCTCTCTCTCTCTCTCTCTCTCTCTCTCTCTGTCTCTGTCTCTCTGTCTCCCTGTCTGTCTCCCTGTCTGTCTCTCTGTCTGTCTGTCTCTCTCTCTCTCTCTCTGTCTCTGTCTCTCTGTCTCTCTGTCTGTCTGTCTGTCTCTCTCTCTCTCTCTCTCTCTCTCTTTCTCTCTCTGTCTCTCTGTCTGTCTGTCTGTCTCTCTCTCTCTCTTTCTCTGTCTCTGTCTCTCTGTCTCCCTGTCTGTCTCTCTGTCTGTCTGTCTCTCTGTCTGACTGTCTGTCTCTCTTGTCTCTCTGTCTGACCGTCTGTCTGTCTCTCTGTCTCCCTGTCTGTCTCTGTCTCCCTGTCTGTCTCTCTGTCTGTCTGTCTCTCTCTCTCTCTCTGTCTCTGTCTCTCTGTCTGTCTGTCTGTCTCTCTCTCTCTCTCTCTTTCTCTGTCTCTGTCTTTCTGTCTCCCTGTCTGTCTCTCTCTCTCTGTCTGACTGTCTGTCTCTCTGTCTCCCTGTCTGTCTCTCTGTCTGTCTGTCTCTCTCTCTCTCTCTCTGTCTCTCTGTCTCTCTGTCTCTCTGTCTGTCTGTCTGTCTCTCTCTCTCTCTCTGTCTGACTGTCTGTCTCTCTGTCTCCCTGTCTCTCTGTTTGACTGTCTGTCTCTCTTGTCTCTCTGTCTCTCTGTCTGACTGACTGACTGACTGTCTGTCTGTCTGTCCGTCTGTCTTGTCTCTCTGTGCAGGTCAGTGCGGTCTCTCCTGGAGCAGACGTGTACAGGAACGCGTCTGTGGTCCAGACAGGACACGTGTCTGGTTACGTTGACACTCCTGATCCTCCTCACATCATCAGTTATCAGCCCAGTCTTGTCTATAAGTTCAGCTGCTCGTATCCTCTGCACTATCTGCTCAACAACTCACAGCTCACATCGTAAGTTTCTGCCCAACAACAACAACAACAACAACAACAACAATGTCAACATCAACAACAACAATGTCAACATAAACATCAACAACAACAATGTCAACAACATCAACAACAACAATGTCAACATAAACATCAACAACAACAATGTCAACATCAACAACAACAATGTCAACATAAACATCAACAACAACAATGTCAACATCAACAACAACAACGTCAACAACATCAACAACAACAATGTCAACAACATAAACAAGAACATCAACAACATCATAAACAACAACAATGTCAAAAACATCAACAACAACAATGTCAACATAAACATCAACAACATCAACAACATAAACAAGAACATCAACGTCAACAACATCAACAACAACAATGTCAACATAAACATCAACAACATCAACAACATAAACAAGAACATCAACATCAACAACAACAACATCAACAACATAAACAACAACATCAACAACATCAACAACAACAACAACATCAACAACATAAACAACAACATCAACAACATCAACAACAACAACATAAACAACAACATCAACAACAACATCAACAACAACAACAACATCAACAACATAAACAAGGACATCAACATCAACAACAACATCAACAACAACAACATCAACATAAACATCATCAACAACAACATCAACAACAACATTAACAACAACAACATCAACAACATCAACATCAACAACATCAACAACATAAACAAGGACATCAACATCAACATCATCAACATCAACATCAACATTATCAACAACAACATCAACATCAACATCAACATCATCAACAACAACATTATCAACATCAACATCAACAACAACAACATCAACATCAACATCAACAACATCAACAACATCAACATCAACATCATCAACATCAACAACATTATCAACAACAACATCAACAACAACAACATTAACAACAACAACATCAACAACATCAACATCAACAACAACATCAACAACATCAACATCAACATCAACATCAACATACATCAACATCAACATCAACATCAACATCAACATCAACATCAACATCAACATCAACATCAACATCAACATCAACATCAACATCAACATCAACATCAACATCAACATCAACATCAACATCAACATCAACATCAACATCAACATCAACATCAACATCAACATCAACATCAACATCAACATCAACATCAACATCAACATCAACATCAACATCAACATCAACATCAACATCAACATCAACATCAACATCAACATCAACATCAACATCAACATCAACATCAACATCAACATCAACATCATTATCAACAACAACATCAACATCAACATCAACATCAACAACAACATCAACATCAACAACATCAACAACATCAACATCAACATCATCAACAACATTATCAACAACAACATCAACATAAACATCATCAACATCAACAACATTATCAACAACAACATCAACATCAACAACAACAACAACATTAACAACAACAACATCAACAACATCAACATCAACAACAACATCAACAACATCAACATCAACATCAACATCAACATCAACATCAACATCAACATCATCATCATCATCATCAACAACAACAACATCAACATAAACATCATCAACATCAACATCATCAACATCAACATCATCAACAACAACAACAACAACATTAACAACAACAACATCAACAACATCAACGTCAACAACAACATCAACAACATCAACAACAACATCATCAACAACATCAACATCAACATCATCAACAACATTATCAACAACAACATCAACATCAACATCATCAACAACAACATTATCAACAACAACATCAACAACAACAACATCTGAGTCTGATCTGAGTGATTGCAGTTCCCACAGTAAAGTGTGTGACTCACTGACGTCTGCTGTAGACAAAGCCAGTGCTTAAAGTTTCCCCAGTGATCAGGGAATGGATTGCAGTTGTGAGACTGGAGGCTCCGCTCAGCTGCCCGGTCAAGTCTCCTGCAAAGTAAAAGTAAAGGTGCACCACAGGAAGTAGCAAAACTACCAAAATAAGAGGCAGGAAACCGGACCCTGACACACGTATGTTAAATTCCATGTTTATTTCTGCAGAACTACAGTATGTCAGGTCTCATTTTGCTCTAGTTACAACAGAGAGTGTTTGTCTCCTATTGAAAGTGAATGGGAACGTCATGATCAAGACGAAGTCAAACATTCACCTGCAGAACTGTAACAGTTAACAGTTTGTTGCAGGAATCAAATAGACTGAAACTTTGTGAATCTTTGTCCCTTTTATCTGCGGCTGTAAACAAAGGTTCAGGTGAATGAACAGGTTTTTGCTGCATGTCTCCAAAATGTCCCCACTTTTCTCAAAGACCTTTTGTCTTGTGTGAATTGAAAATGTTCCTGTACATGTGAGAAGGAGAGAGTGAAAGTGTTCCACGCGTTGCAGCTCGTCTTCAGCTGTGAGCGTCAAGGACAGCGACGGCAGCTTTGAGAGCACGCTCACTCTGATCCTGTACAACGTGAGTTTCTTACACGAACACGACAACATTCACACGTTTGTTTCATCCACAGTGGGTTCATGATCCTGAATCATCATCATCATCATCATCATCATCACCATCATCATTCATCCTTGTTAACACGTTCTCTCTCACACAGAAGCATAATGAAAATTGAGTCCATGATCCAAGAAACCTGTTTGTGTTGAAGTACATTTAATTTCTGGCTCTCTGTGTCTCTGCCTGTCTCTCTCTCTGTCCTCTCTCTCCTGTCTCTCTCTCTGTCTCTCTGTCTGTCTCTCTGTGTCTCTGCCTGTCTCTCTGTGTCTCTGCCTGTCTCTCTGTGTCTGTCTCTCTGTGTCTCTCTCTCTGTCCCCTCTCTCCTGTCTCTCTCTCCTGTCTCTCTCTCTGTCTCTGTCCCTGTCCCCTCTCTCCTGTCTCTCTCTCTGTCTCTCTCTCCTGTCTCTCTCTCTCTCTCTGTCTCTGTCCCTGTCGCCTCTCTCCTGTCTCTCTCTCCTGTCTCTCTCTCCTGTCTCTCTCTCTGTCTCTGTCCCTGTCGCCTCTCTCCTGTCTCTCTCTCCTGTCTCTCTCTCCTGTCCCCTCTCTCCTGTCTCCTCTCTCCTGTCTCTCTCTGTCTCTGTCCCTGTCGCCTCTCTCCTGTCTCTCTCTCCTGTCTCTCTCTCTCTCTGTCTCTGTCC
>JAFBJR010000848.1:179759-198423 GCA_016785285.1 Brachirus orientalis | reverse complement strand
GTCTCTGTCCCTGTCCCCTCTCTCCTGTCTCTCTCTCCTGTCTCTCTCTGTCTCTGTCCCTGTCCCCTCTCTCCTGTCTCTCTCTGTTTCTGTCCCTGTCGCCTCTCTCCTGTCTCTCTCTCCTGTCTCTCTCTCTGTCTCTGTCCCTGTCGCCTCTCTCCTGTCTCTCTCTCTCTCTGTCTCTGTCCCTGTCCCCTCTCTCCTGTCTCTCTCTGTCTCTGTCCCTATCCCCTCTCTCCTGTCTCTCTCTGTCTCTGTCCCTGTCACCCTCTCTCCTGTCTCTCTCTCCTGTCTCTCTCTCTGTCTCTGTCCCTGTCGCCTCTCTCCTGTCTCTCTCTCCTGTCTCTCTCTCTCTCTCTGTCTCTGTCCCTGTCGCCTCTCTCCTGTCTCCCGTCAGGACTCGTCCTACACTCAGCCTCTGTCTGTCCCAGCGTCTGGAGTGTCTCTGAAGACGCGAGTGTTTGCTGCGGTCAGAGCGACAAACTTGGACAAAAGGTCACGTTGATAACATTCACTCGTTCCCTCGTTGATTTTATCGCGTTTCAGCAACAAAGTTCCACCAAAGATGATGTTGTTTTCCCACCATTACCCTGGTGTGGTTTATGTCCTGTCCATGTCCATGTCTTTGTCTCTGTTGGACTGCAGGTGGAACGTCTTGATGGACGACTGTTACGCGACGCCCTCGGGGAATCCTAATGACCGACTCCGCTACCAGCTTTTCTTTGGGTAATGAAGCTGATTCTGTCCCACGCACAAAAGAGACACATTTTCTATTCAGCTCGTCCAAAATGTCCAATCATCCACGTCCACGTGAGACGGATCCACATCTGTCATATGTTCACCTATGTTCACCTATGTTGTTCACGTATGTTCACCTATGTTCACCTATGTATGTTCACCTATGTTCACCTATGTATGTTCACCTATGTTCACCTATGTATGTTCACCTATGTTCACCTATGTATGTTCACCTATGTTCACCTATGTATCTATGTTCTCCTATGTTCTCCTATGTTCACCTATGTTCACCTATGTTCGCCTATGTTCTCCTATGTTCACCTATGTTCGCCTATGTTCTCCTATGTTCTCCTATGTTCACCTATGTTCTCCTATGTTCTCCTATGTTCACCTATGTTCGCCTATGTTCGCCTATGTTCGCCTATGTTCGCCTATGTTCACCTATGTTCGCCTATGTTCTCGTATGTTCACGTATGTTCACGTATGTTCTCCTATGTTCGCCTATGTTCGCCTATGTTCGCCTATGTTCACCTATGTTCTCCAATGTTCACCTATGTATGTTCGCCTATGTTCACCTATGTTCACCTATGTTCACCTATGTATGTTCACCTATGTTCACCTATGTTCACCTATGTATGTTCGCCTATGTTCACCTATGTTCACCTATGTTCTTGTATGTTCTTGTATGTTCACCTATGTTCGCCTATGTTCTCGTATGTTCACGTATGTTCACGTATGTTCACGTATGTATGTTCGCCTATGTTCGCCTATGTTCACCTATGTTCACCTATGTTCACCTATGTATGTTCACGTATGTTCACCTATGTTCACCTATGTTCACCTATGTATGTTCGCCTATGTTCACCTATGTTCACCTATGTTCTTGTATGTTCTTGTATGTTCACCTATGTTCGCCTATGTTCTCGTATGTTCACGTATGTTCACGTATGTTCTCCTATGTTCACCTATGTTCGCCTATGTTCACCTATGTTCGCCTATGTTCACCTATGTTCTCCAATGTTCACCTATGTTCACCTATGTTCCCCTATGTTCGCCTATGTTCACGTATGTTCTCCTATGTTCGCCTATGTTCGCCTATGTTCACGTATGTTCACCTATGTTCGCCTATGTTCACCTATGTTCGCCTATGTTCACATATGTTCACGTATGTTCGCCTATGTTCGCCTATGTTCACCTATGTTCACCTATGTTCACGTATGTTCACCTATGTTTGCCTATGTTTGCCTATGTTCACGTATGTTCGCCTATGTTCACCTATGTTCACCTATGTTCACCTATGTTCGCCTATGTTCACCTATGTTTGCCTATGTTCACGTATGTTCACCTATGTTTGCCTATGTTCACCTATGTTCACCTATGTTTGCCTATGTTCACCTATGTTTGCCTATGTTCGCCTATGTTGGCCTATGTTCACGTATGTTCCCCTATGTTCGCCTATGTTCACGTATGTTCGCCTATGTTCGCCTATGTTCCCCTATGTTCGCCTATGTTCACGTATGTTCGCCTATGTTCGCCTATGTTCACCTATGTTCACGTATGTTCACGTGTTCACGTGTTTGTCCTCTGACTCAGCTGCTACAAAGACCCTCAGACGACCGTTTTCGAGAACGGGAAAAGTCAGATGGGACGTTTTTCCTTCGAGGTTTTCCGTTTCGTCAAACACCGTCATCAGAAAACGTCCAGCGTCTTTTTACACTGCGTCACTAAACTGTGTCGAGCCGACGACTGCGTCGCGCTGATGCCGGTGAGTGTGAGAAGGTGGCGACTCGGCCTTTGACCTCTGACCTCAGTGACGACCGCAGCACTCTGCTCATGTGATTGTCAGGTATGTGCGAGACGATGGAGACGTCAGCGAGACGAAGACGAGGGTCCAGATTCTGCTGCTGCAGCAGATGCGGCGTCAAACAACGCCGTCGTCACTGCTGGACCCATCATCACCAGGAGTGGTACGAGCAATAATCTGAGTCTCTGAACAATAATAATCTGACTCTCTGAACAATAATCTGACTTTCTGAACAATAATATGACTCTCCGAACAATAATTTGACCCTCAGAAGAATAATCTGACTCTCAGAAGAATAAACTGACTCTCCAAAGAATAATTTGACTCTCAGAAGAATAATCTGACTCTCTGAAGAATAACCTGACTCGGAAAAATAATAATCTGGCTCTCAGAAGAATAATCTGACTCTGAAAAACAATAATAATCTGACTCTCTGAAGAATAATCTGACTCTGTGAAGAATAATCTGACTCTGTGAAGAATAATCTGACTCTCAGAAGAATAATCTGTCTCTCTCACTCTCTGAAGAACAATCTGACTCACTGAAAAATAATCTGACTCTCTGAAGAATGATCTAACTCTCTAAAAAATATTAATCTGACTCTCTGAAGAATAATCTCACTCTGAAAAACAATAATAATCTGACTCTGTGAAGAATAATCTGACTCTCAGAAGAATAATCTGACTCTCTAAAAAATATTAATCTGACTCTTTGAAGAATAATATGACTCTCCAAAGAATAATCTAACTGCTGGGTGTATAATCTGACAATTTGAAAAAAAGACTGACTCTATGAGGAAAAATTTGTTTGTCAAAACTTTTTAAAAGGTTTGACAAACAGATTATGTGATGTTGATCCAGATTAAGTGACTCTGAAGTTCAATGACTCTAATACAAACTTGAATTATTATTTTTTAGATGAAACTTCTGTCAACAACTCTCAGCTCGGTAAGATGTTTCATGCTATGTTACATAAAGTTCCCATCATGTGACTGTGGAAACAGATTTAGGTCCCCACAACATGAGGAATACCAGCTACACACACACACACACAAAGTTTTAATCTGCTTTTGTTTTCTTTTTCGTCACACCGACAGCAGCGTCTGCTGACTCCGCCCACCTACTGAACCCAGTGACCAGCGCTCTGATCTCGGCTGTGGTCGTCCTGGGCGGAGTCAGCGTGTGCTTCTTCCTGCTGTCAGTCTACTTCCTGCATAAGTCCCGCCCCCCGCTGACCTCAGCCTCAGGTGTTTGGAACAACAGCTTCACATGAAAAGTGATACAGATTCCACTGTGACATTAACATCACATTAGTGACATTAAACATCTTTGTCTTCTTTTTGTTCTCGTCTATTTATTCCCTCATTTTCATCTGTAACAAACACACTTTTGTTTCTTCCATTTTATATGTTTTACTTTTGAAACAAAGAAAATTTAAATCTCCAGATGTTCGACACTAACAGCTGTATAACATTAAAATCAACAGTTAATGAAAATACAAACGTGACTCATGGTTTGATGTTTTCCTTCAGCTCTTCTTGAATAATGGAGTTTGAAAAATATGCTCATGTTGCAGAGTCTACAGATAAACTTCATAAGACGTATAATGGTTATATTTATATTAATACAATGATATGGATTATTGGTTCAATTTGATCAAACCTGTGTGAAAACAATAGTTTTAGGTTTTTTTATGCTCATTACTGAGATTTTTGACAGAATCACATGTCACATAAATTCACTTATTTATTGCACATCAGTGGCAAATATTTGCCTGAAAAAACGTGAAATGAATCAAGAAAATCAAGCTTCATTTGCTGATATGTTTGTTTAAAGATTTAAAACTAAATAATAAACTGAGGATGAAAAAGAAAAACTGATTTCACAAAATAAAATAAGTCACATTTATGTTCGGCGTTTCATCTAAAATTAATTCTGTTTAATAAATAAAAACAAGAAGCAGAAAATCCACAAAGATTCAGAGATAATCAGCTTTTTTTGGTTTATATTCAGTTTCCACAATGAGAGCAGAGTTTTCATAAATTCATCATCATCCTCATCTTCATCAGTGACTGTAAGTGATTCCTTTAAAAACCTCTCAAAATCCAACGTAAGACATTAAATACATAACAAAAGAATAAATTATTACATGCTCAAGTGTTGAAGGTTAGATTATTATTTTTTCAAAGGTCAAAGGTCATATAGAGTGTTATAAAAGGTGCTAAACAGCAGAACACGTTCAATACACTCGTTTTCACAATGTTCATTTTTAGATTTTCTTTTCTGAGCCAGAAAGTTAATCATCTTTTCTAAAATAAAAGAAAAAGTGATTGATTTAAACTTTTCTCAGCCGAGTTTTAATAGTGTGAATCCCCTTGTTGTCTATTTTCAGCCGTAATGATTTATAAATGAAACTTTTTAAAATGAAGCAGGTGAGAGAAAATCAGACGGTTTAATGAAGACAGTTTTGCAGCTCGTTGACAAACACAAACAAAAATCAATATCACCTTCATTATTTCACACATTTGTATCGATATTGTTTATAAAGACGGTTCTCTGTTTGTGCTGAAGCAGGAAATCACATAAGAAACAATATGAATGGTTCAGAGTGGAGGACGTGATAAATGTGCGTGGCTGAGGATCGTCTTCATCGTCTTCATCGTCTTCATCGCCTCGGACAGTAAATGTGAGTCTGCGTCCACGAGGACTTTGCTGTCGGGGACCGTGTCCCTGCCGTTGTCCTCCAGCATCGTCTTCAGCCTGTTGGTTACTGAAAAGAAGAAAAACAACATTTAAATCATGTGAATAAACGTAGGAACGAGGGAGAAACATACACATACAGTATCATAAGAAAACAACATCCAGAAGAATATACACTATAGTAAATAGTAATATAATAGTCCTTTTTACACAGTTAAAGACCAAAAGAATCATTTAAATGTAGGTTTTGTTTCATTAGATAAAAACAATTATTGGTAACATCATGTTTAAATAATAATAATAATAATAATAATAATAATCTAATTAGCAGAACGTTATTGGTAAAATTATTAAGATAATTATATTAAATGATAAAGATAAGATGGATATAAAAGTGTCAGCTCTGTCTGATCGTCTTTAGTTCATGACAGGCTTCTCTGTTACCTTTGTATTTTAACGTGGTTTTAGCTCCATAAACAGAAGAAAAACCCGTCAGTATTAACACAATTTAAGACAAATAAGTGACAAGATCATGTGCAAACAGTGATACATTAATCCAACTCTTAATCTCACGTCTGTTCAACAGTTCACTTGACAAACGTCAGACTCAGCAGATGAGAGACGTGACTGATCCAAACAGGAACAGACATTAAATATAAATAAAAATCCCAATTATCTGTAGATTTTGTCAAAGGGAGACTTCATCTTTCCTTCTTTCTTTCTTTCTTTCTTTCTTTCTTTCTTCTCGTTCTGTTTGTATCTGTGTGATGTACATGAGGTTTACCTCGTATTGAAAGGTTCTCCTCACATCAGCTGATGATCCACATGCTGGAGAACGCTCGCTTCTCCTTCCCCGTGTTCTGCTTCATCCAGCAGCAGAACCGAACCTTCGCCGCCTCTGCCGCCTCTGTGATCCGAGTTCCTCTACAGCAGAACACCGGTCAGATCATCAACAGGAACATGGAGACCACTGTGGTTCAGGAGAACATCTCCAGACTGTCTGAGCTCACAAAGCAGTGTCTGTGTCCTTCCTGATTTTTATTATCCTTCTTCTAAAATCACATAAAAGTCTGTTAAACTAACTGAGGCCAGAAAGAGGCGGAGAGAAGTCCAAAGTTGTTTGAATGAAAATGTAGATGTAGAGATGAAGACAAACAGGAGAAAAGCTACAGACTCTGGAGAGCAAGAAGAGCTCAGATTATATTTCTAATCCAAGCTACCAAGACGTTTCCACCGAGACGTGGTGTCTGCTGGACGTGTCCACATGTCCACCTGGACCTGGTTTCTGCTGGACGTGTCCACAAGTCCACCTGGACCTGGTGTCTGCTGGATGTGTCCACCTGGACCTGGTGTCTGCTGGACATGTCCACCTGGACCTGGTGTCTTCTGGACATGTCCACCTGGACGCGGTGTCTGCTGGACATGTCCACCTGGACCTGGTGTCTGCTGGACATGTCCACCTGGACGCGGTGTCTGCTGGACATGTCCACCTGGACCTGGTGTCTGCTCTAAGCTTGGTACTGACGCGGTTCTCTCTGGAGAACCTGGGATTGAGAACCAGGTCAGAAATGGAGCAGTTCAAACCTTTGTGCCATTCAATGGTGCAAAGAGCTGCACCATTGAACATGATACTGTAGAGGGCAGCATTCCACCTGTCAGCGTGCAGTCTGACATTAATGATGATGATGATCATCATCATCATCATTACTACAAGAAAACACGTATGTTTCAAGAATGTAAAAATGCGTGTTGGACCCAGTGGTTGGTTTTGTTGGGTTTAGTGTCAGAATCTCACTTTCTGTTTTTCCCAAGTGACGCAGAGTGTAAACAGACAAAATGACAGATTAAGGGATTAACAGTCAAACCTGCTCGGTTCCAGATCGCACCAGATCACACCGGCCCTGGTGTCAGGTCAGTTCTGGTGCCAGGTCGGTTCTGGTGCCAGGTCGGTTCTGGTGCCACAATGATGCGGGTCAGTGACAGCACAAATGTGGTGACTCTGTGATCGTTTAATGAGACTGAGAGGAACAAAAGTGGACAGAAACATTAGTGTGATGAAGAGCAGCTGTTTATGCTGCAGGTGAGGAAGACGACAACGATGATGAAGAAGAAACTCAGGTGTGCGTGATCTACCACTGCACACACACACACACACACACACACACAGAGAGAGAGAGAGAGAGAGGTAAAACCAGGTGTGGAATAAGAGTCCAGTCTTCGGTCAACTCAACAGATCCAACAGACAATGACCACAACATTATCTGTGACCCTGATCATGTGATCAGAAATAATTATTATTCATTATCAATTATTCATTATCATTATCATTATCATTATCATTATCATTATTAATAAACACAACTGTGGTGGTTGATTGTGAAGTGTTTAACTGTTTAATACTGTGTGTATACACAGTACTGTGCAAAAGTCTTAGGCCACCATTAGATTTGTTGTTTCAGCAATGCTTTATACCTGGTTTACTCCAGACATGTTGGAGCATTACATACACATGTTGCACAAGTTCAACTCACTGACAGGTTGATCATATAGTAGAAGACTGACTTTTAGTCACAGCTTTTCCATCTGAACGCCAACGATCACAAAAGTGACAGAAAAACAACAAAGCTGCTGCTGGACTAAGACTTATGCACAGGACTGTGTATATTGTATTTAGTGTGCAAATATCTGAGACAACAGATCCACACTCAGATTAATAATAATAATCTCTGCAGCAGAGTAGAGTTGACAGGCCGAGACACAAATGTCACTCGTCTAATTTCAACTTGACATTTTGAGAAATTTCCTTTTTTTTTGGGGATGAAAAGGTTGATGTCGCTCATGTGTCTGTGTCGGTTTAATCTATAAATAATCCAAAGTGAACGTCAACGCTGGAAAAGAACCTCTGCTGAAAACAGATGAGAACCTGATTTCCTGTTTGTTTCTCTGTAACATGCACCACTGACCTTAATCATCGGACCAAAAAAAAAAAAACATTCAATAATTCATCGTGATTGTGAAGAAGGAAAGTGATTTTTTAAAAAAAACCCTCCACTGTTACCATGGCGACCGAAGGCTAAGGTAACAGCTGATTGGGTAAAAGGCAGAGAGCAAACAGAAGGTCACACTGTTATTATAGAAGCTACTTTACAAGAGAAACCATTCAAATCTGATTTTTATCTTCAAAATCTTCTTGTTTTATTATTTTTCACTGTAATTATTTATGAACACGGAAAATGAAAATAATCAGCGAATGACCTTGTGCTGTTTTTCTTTCTGAAATTCTTCTCAAAGACAAAGGTAAGTAAATACTTTTCCCTCCTGAAATATTACCGTTTCTTACGGGAATGTCGTCGGTAACATCCCATAATAATGTCTCTCTTGTGTGCAGCCACACGTCTGACCACAAGGGGGCGTCTGTCGGCCTGGGAGTGGTCCCAGGAGGGTCGGCCATTTTGATGGCGGCCTTTTCACGGTAAACTGAGACGACTAAGCTAGCAGCTAAGCTAAGCTGTAGGCTAACATCGATCAGTGCCGAGTCCAACTGTAACTAAACCAAACGTTTTAATGTCGTCAAACTGTCGTGAGCCAAACCGCAGCACAGTTAAAATAATAATGTAACACAAATAACTTCCAAGAAATGTTACAACGTAATTTTATGCATTCGTTCACCTCGCGTTTGACGTGTTTGAGCCACGACAGGAAGCCACCGTGAGATTATTCAGATTAAACAGCCGACTCTCTCTGAGTGAACACATGAATACATGAAACCTGGGGATGAGTTCTCTGATGAGTTTAACTGTTTTTAAGCTCATCCTGAACACAGTGAACGAGTGAAGGATAATCTGAGAGAGGTGAAAATATGGGATTAAACATGGTGATTAGACACCCTCCAGTGGAGGATTATTCAAAAAAAAAAAAGACTTTATGAAAGATGTATATTTAAAATATTACGGTTCATATTAATAACATTTACTTCTTTAAAAACAATGTAACATTATGAATTATTTAAATGATTTAATAGAAAGTTGACTAAATTCTGCAAATTTGTTTGGGGACCCCAAAACAATCTCCCATCTGACCCATCTGTGGGCCCCGACCCAGTGTTTGGAAACCACTGAACTGAAGCCTTGATGTTCCTGTCCGACGTCTCACAGGCTGCGAGTGTCAGAGAGATATTTCTGATCTGCACGTGAGCAAAAGATCATTTTAAATCCTTTAGATGAAGGTCGACACAATAAGACACCAGAATAAAAGCAGCTGCTTTATCAGTGAGATCTGCACCGATGTGTTTCTGCAGGAGGAGGAAGGTAACGTCGTCATGACAACCTCAATAAAAATCCACCTACTGTAATATCACTGCACAAACAACACACACACTAGGACTTTATCAGTTTTTATCTCCAGTGTTTGGAAATTTAAAAACACATTTAACTGGTTTCATTAAGTTCACTCGTCTGTAATGACCTGGTCTTTACTGGAACGGTTCTTTGTTTATGATAATACATATTTTGTCTGTATCTTACAATGTTCACGTTTCACACGAAGCATTAGAAACATTATAATGATAATAAATACAGAAAATAAAATAAAACAAAACACTGTCTAACACAACAGGAAATAATAAAATAATAATGTCGATAAAAAGGAAGATAAGACATTATTATGACTATTAAATCTCACTGACTATGTAAAGGATTAATTTAAATAATTCAGAATGTTACATTGTTTTTAAAGAAGTGAAGGTTTTTAATATAAACCATAATATTTTAAATATACATCTTTCATAAAATCTTTTTTTTTTTTTTTTGAATAATCCTCCACTAGAGGGTGTCTAATCACCATGTTTAATCCCATATTTTCACCTCTCTCAGATTATCCTTCACTCGTTCACTGTGTTCAGGATGAGTTTAAAAACAGTTAAACTTGTTACGGCTCAGGTTTCATGTATTCATGTGTCCACTCGGAGACAGTCAGCTGTTTAATCTGAATAATCTCACGGTGGCTTCCTGTCGCGGCTCTGACGTGAATGAAGGTGGACGGTGTGAGTTTGTCTCAGCTGCACTGACGCTGAAATAATCAACCAACGCTGACATCAACCTTTGCTCAGCAAAACTGATGCATATTTTATTCTTTCTTAGTAAAACATTTAAACCAACTGTGTCAAGTTTTATCCATGTGAGACATTTATGAATGTATTACTGTCATTAAACACTAAACACTCACTAAATCTGTTTATTTAAGCATTTAATCCATATTTAAATAACTAAAAATTATTTATTCTTATATATATATATTACACATATACATACATGTGTATATATGTGTATATACACATGTATGTATATGTGTATATATATAATTTTCTGGTGTCCTGTTATTATGTTGTCTGTGAAAATAATTTTCAATAGATATTCTTTTCTTCTTCTTCTTCTTTCGGCTTCTCCCTTTAGGGGGCGCCACAGCGGATCATCTCCAAACAAACACTAGACATAAATAATAAAGTTCAGGTAAAATCCAGTTTAAAAAGTCTATTTTACTGAGTGGTTTTATTATTTATTTCATGTGAAATTAGTAATAAAAGTTGAATTATGCTGCAGTAAAACTGTGTCTCTTTTTTAAATGTTGTTTTGTCTCAGCTGAAAGAATAATTAGTCTGTCATTTCCATTTCCATGTCTGATTAACATGTAAATGAGTCCATACATTATTTTATACATGAGCCAAATCATGAAAAATAGATGAGGCAGCTGTGATTTAAGGCAGGATTATGACGAATTAAAGTGCGGGATTATGATGCTCTGGAATAAACAGCTGAGCTCATGTGTTCATAACTCATGTGTTCACAGTCTTGTTGTTCCATTAAAGCTCCCGAACAGAGTGAAGCTGAGAACGTGATGCTTTGAGAAAGAAACTCTTTTGTCAACTAAACACAAAGTGAGTTTACATTTTTGACAGAGAAAAATAAACTGAAAGGAAACACAAAAATAAATAAAAATGTAAAATAAATGTTTGCATCATCTGCAACATCAGACAAACATCAGAACCATGCGGGTTATTTAAAAGCTCCACTCATATAAACTGTAAATGATTCATTTGTGTCTGTTCTAATATTAAACATATTGAAAATATGAAAATTATTCATTGTATTTACTGATAAACATCTTTGTCTCCTTTATTACTTTTATTAAAATGTACAAAAACCCAAATAAATATAATATAATATAATATAATATAATATAATATAATATAATATAATATAATATAATATAATATAATATAATATAAGGAGGTTTTAACATGTCTCCTGTTCATGATCGCAGCCGCTTCTCCATATTTACCTGCCATGTTTAAGCCCCTCCCTCTTTCTACCTGGGGGCGTGGCTTCCTGTTCTCCATCATGACTCATCATGACTCAGCAGTTTATAAACTCTTCTCTTCTGTACATCAGCTATTATTTACATTTACTTTATCAGTTTTGATTTTCTGTGTGTAATCTGAGTTTAATCTCATTTTAAGGTCAGCTCTAGTCTTTCTCTCTCTCTCTTCAGTCCTTCGTCTTCAGAGACTAAGATTATTTTACGCTCAGTGAAAAGTTAGAATAAAGTTCAAGCAGATTATGATGTGAAGAAATAATCCTGTGACAGATTATTTCTGAAATGAAGCAGTTGCCGTCAGACATTTAAGTCCAGAGAGAGAGAAAATAAAAACGACTGGTCTGATACCAGAACCAGAACAAACCAGAACCAGAATAAACCAGAACCAGAACAAACCAGGACCAGAACAAACCAGAGCCAGAACAAACCAGAAGCAGAACCAGAATTGTTCACATCCTGATCCACTGGATCAGAACTTCACCTGCTTAGAGCTGTTACCGTCTGACATAAACACGACAAAATTCATTCAACTGTTCAGATGTCTGAACATGTTCAATGGGACTGAACCATGTGCCATTTCAATTAAACGGCAAATGTGTAATCTGGATCAGATTACAGATCTGGATCAGATTACAGATGAATCTTAGTCTGATGGTAGAGACTCTGGTCTTGAATACACAAACCAGATTCCGTTCAAATCGGATGAGTTTTGATGGAGATATTATATTTTTCTTTGAAGGTTTTGTCCATTTAAATTCAATGGGATCATGTTGTGTGACGTCATCAGTGAGTCGATTCGTACTAAAATATAACGTGAACATCCTTGGGTGATCACCTACATTTTAGCTGAAAACTCAACTAATCTGTCCAAAACATAAAATAAATTAAGAATAAACAGGAAGTTGCTAACAGAAGAACAAACGTACAAAATAAACTCACACACATGAAAACATGAGGAGGTGATGATGATAGATTTAATCTGCCTTTGTCGTTAAAGAATGATTCATTTAATGGCTTCGTTTTCTGATTAAAGAAGGTGGAACATCCTAAAGTTAAGTGTGAGTGTGGTTTTATTGTTGAACGTCTGCTGGATGAAGTGAAAACTAAATAAATGATAATCACTTTTGCCGCTGTAACACGTTATTGTCCTGAACTGTTGGGCTTCTGTTAAATTGTCCTGCACCACCGTGACCAAGACATTTCAGCCGTAACGGTGACGTTAATACGTGAAAACATTCACAACATGGTCAACCATCTTAACTAGTTCTTCCTCTGAGGTTCATTCTGGTGAAAACGTGATGGATTAAGGAAGGAACGTTGTTTTTCTGCTGCTAAAAGTTCTGGACACAGTTTTACTGAGTGACATCATTGAAGTCCACCTCCACAAACTCTTGCAGTTAATCATCGGTCTTTTCGAATAAAACGCAGATTCAAACTCAGGCGTGAAGACGTTTTGTTGAGTGAAGATTCTCTCACAACTTAAACACTGTTGTTGACTGTGCAGCGTCTGATTACAGTCTCATCTCAGATTAGGTTTCAGGTCAGTGCAGGTCTGACGTTTGCGGAGTGTGAGTGAACAAACAGCACGAGAAATCTTTGTCTCTGTGCAAACTTAAGTCCGAATTAAGAAAAGCTGAAAAGTCAAATCCCTCTAAAAGGACACAATAATCCACGGCTCCAGGAAGTCTGCACCAGACCTGCAGCTAAAGTCCTCACACACACACACGTACATGCACACAAACACACACACGCACGTCTGTCCTTCTATCATAGTGAGGACCCTCATAGACATAATACAGTTTCTAGCCCCTTACCCTAACCTTAACCTAAACCCAATTCTAACCCTAAAACCAGGTCTTAACCCTGAAAAAGCACTTTAAAGAAGTGAGGACCAGACAAAATGTCCTCACTGTGTCTCTGCGTCTCTTTGTCTCAGTGTCTCAGTGTCTCTTTGTCTCAGTGTCTCAGTGTCTCTTTGTCTCTTTGTCTCAGTGTCTCAGTGTCTCAGTGTCTCTTTGTCTCTTTGTCTCAGTGTCTCAGTGTCTCAGTGTCTCTTTGTCTCAGTGTCTCAGTGTCTCAGTGTCTCTTTACACACACACACACATGCACAGTAACACACACACACACATGCACAGTAACACACACACACACATGCACAGTAACACACACACACACATGCACAGTAACACACACACACACATGCACAGTAACACACACACACACATGCACAGTAACACACACACACACATGCACAGTAACACACACACACACATGCACAGTAACACACACACACACATGCACAGTAACACACACACACACATGCACAGTAACACACACACACACATGCACAGTAACACACACACACACATGCACAGTAACACACACACACACATGCACAGTAACACACACACACACATGCACAGTAACACACACACACACATGCACAGTAACACACACACACACATGCACAGTAACACACACACACACATGCACAGTAACACACACACACACATGCACAGTAACACACACACACACATGCACAGTAACACACACACACACATGCACAGTAACACACACACACACATGCACAGTAACACACACACACACATGCACAGTAACACACACACACACATGCACAGTAACACACACACACACATGCACAGTAACACACACACACACAGTAACACACACACACACGCACAGTAACACACACACACATTCACAGTAACACACACACATGCACAGTAACACACACACATGCACAGTAACACACACACACACACGCACAGTAACACACACACACATTCACAGTAACACACACACATGCACAGTAACACACATGCACAGTAACACACACACACACATGCACAGTAACACACATGCACAGTAACACACACACACACATGCACAGTAATACACATGCACAGTAACACACACACACACATGCACAGTAACACACATGCACAGTAACACACACACACATTCACAGTAACACACATGCACAGTAACACACACACACACACACACACGTCTGTCCTTCTATCATAGTGAGGACCCTCATAGACATAATACAGTTTCTAGCCCCTTACCCTAACCTTAACCTAAACCCAATTCTAACCCTAAAACCAGGTCTTAACCCTGAAAAAGCACTTTAAAGAAGTGAGGACCAGACAAAATGTCCTCACTGTGTCTCTGCGTCTCAGTGTCTCAGTGTCTCTGCGTCTCAGTGTCTCTGCGTCTCAGTGTCTCTGCGTCTCAGTGTCTCAGTGTCTCTTTGTCTCAGTGTCTCAGCGTCTCAGTGTCTCAGTGTCTCAGTGTCTCAGTGTCTCTGCGTCTCAGTGTCTCTGCGTCTCAGTGTCTCAGTGTCTCTTTGTCTCAGTGTCTCAGTGTCTCAGTGTCTCTTTGTCTCTTTGTCTCTTTGTCTCTTTGTCTCTTTGTCTCTTTGTCTCAGTGTCTCTGCGTCTCAGTGTCTCAGTGTCTCTTTGTCTCAGTGTCTCAGCGTCTCAGTGTCTCTGAGTTTGTCTCTGGTGAAGACAAACGTCCACAAGATATTTTCTCAAGTCAAAAAACAGACAAACATCAGCAGCTGCAGATTAAACATGTGACGTCAGAGACACGAGTCAGTTTTGATACACATGTGACATGAGAAGTGACTTTCACTCATTCATTCATTCATTCATTCATTCATTCACTCATTCACTCATTCAACCGTCCACACTGAGCGACAGCAGAAAAGACTGTGTCCTCGTGTCTCTGATGTCACTGAGGTGGAACTGGATTTTGGGACGTTTCATGTGGATGAAGCCATTTTTCTGAAATGGAAACATTTGGTGTCCATGTGGACAGAACCTCACTGTCCTCCTCCTCCTCCTCCTCCTCCTCCTCCTCTTCCTCCTCCTCTTCCTCCTCCTCCTCCTCTTCCATTCATTCATTCATTCATTCATTCATTCATTCATTCATTCATTCATTCATTCATTCATTCATTCATTCATTCATTCATTCATTCATTCATTCATTCATTCATTCATTCATTCATTCATTCATTCATTCATTCATTCATTCATTCATTCATTCATTCATTCATTCATTCATTCATTCATTCATTCATTCATTCATTCATTCATTCATTCATTCATTCATTCATTCATTCATTCATTCATTCATTCATTCATTCATTCATTCATTCATTCATTCATTCATTCATTCATTCATTCATTCATTCATTCATTCATTCACTCATTCAACCGTCCACACTGAGCGACAGCAGAAAAGACTGTGTCCTCGTGTCTCTGATGTCACTGAGGTGGAACTGGTTTTTGGGACGTTTCATGTGGATGAAGCCATTTTTCTGAAATGGAAACCTTTTGGTGTCCATGTGGACAGAACCTCACTGTCCTCCTCCTCCTCTTCCTCCTCCTCCTCCTCCTCCTCCTCCTCTTCCTCCTCCTCTTCCTCTTCCTCCTCCTCTCCACGTTTTATAATACAATTTAAAAACACCACACTGTGTTTAACCCAGTTTTTATTTATTTATTTATTTTACTGTACTGTTTGATCATACTTTTATGAACGAGCCGCCGTCACCGACTGTAAAATTCACAGAAACATGGCTCCTGATTTTATCGCCTGTTTCTGGATCTTCTTCAGACGAGAAAAGAGTCGACTTCGCCTTTTCTCCACTTGAGATGAACTTATTTGTCAAACCGTCCATCGGCCTTTCAACAGGAGGATGTGAGTTAATGATTCATGTGGCACTTCCTCATGTGGTGGACGGAGACAGAGACGCACACACACGCACACACACGCACACACACACACGCACACACACACACGCACACACACGCACACACGTCCATCGATGGACAAACAAAGAACATTCACTTTAAGCCTCATCAATAATGAAGAGTTCAGTGCTGTGGTGGAGAACACAGATCTATACTGAGAGACTGTCATCATCATCATCATCATCTTCATCTTCATCTTCATCTCCAGAAGGAAGGCGACGCTTTGATTCATCACACATTTACTCTCCATAAAAACAAAGTATGACATTTCAAAGGTTCATTTTTAAAGAAAGAGACAAAAAAAAAACCAACAAAATGTCACAAAATAAAACATCGGTAGCTCGAGGTTTCAAAATAAAAGTGTTTTAGTGGTTTGAGTGCGAGCAGCTCCAGTTTAACCACAAAACTCTCAGGCCATAAACGTGGTCTAATAGGTTTTTAAAGGTCCGGCTCATAACAAAGTCAAATCTGCTCTCAAAGTAAATCAATATCTGTCGTGAACTGGAAAGAGACGCAGAAACAGCGACGGTGTTGTTCAAAAACCCAGTGAAATGAAGAAGACTGTGTCCATGCTGTGGCGAAACGCCTCGCATGTGCCGATCTCACTGCTGTGCTGCGTCGGTCCACTAATGAAGACTGGGTGACGTGTCTCACCCTCTCATCTGTCTGTCTCTCATTCATTAGTGTCAACAGGAAATGGACGCTTTTAATTGGTCGTCGTGTGTGTCAAAGACAACAGAGACGCAGTGAGACGTGAGGGTAAAGCGGAGGGAAAACAAGGCACGACAAAATATTATGTTTTATATGTAGTTATTATACTCATTTTTAAAGTCATATTTGTAGAAATTTGACAGTAAAACAGAGAATCTTTTACTCAACTGTGTGTGTGTGTGTGGCTGGTCTTCCTCATGTTGTGGGGACCTAAATGTGTCTCCATACTCACATTACGGGGACTTGTCTTCCTTATGGGGACAAAAATCAAGTCCCCATAATGTAAATGACTCCATTTTAAGGTGAAGACATGTTTTAAAGTTAGGCTGAGGTTAGGGTTAGGTTAAGGTTAGGGTCAGTGTTAGGGTTAGGACACTAGTAATTATGGTTAAGGTTAGAGTAAGTCTCCAGGAAATGAATGGAAGTCAATGGAATGTCCTCTGTAGTCATGGAAACCAGTGTGTGTGTGTTTACATGTTTTTCTTATACAAACTTACCTTTGTGGGGACATTTTGTCTGGTCCTCACTTCTTTAAAGGGCCTTTTCAGGGTTAAGACCTGGTTTCCAGGTTCAGGTAAGGGTTAAAGAATATATTATATTGTTATAATATATAATAATAATAAAAAATATGATATATTACTATTAGTGTCCTCACTTTGATATTGTGTGTTTATTCATTTTAATATGACTTGTAGATCGGCACTAAACATAAAAAGCAGCTAAAGGCTAATGTCATTATCACTGCATCATCATCATCATCATCATCATCATCATCATCATCATCATCATCATCATCATCATCCTGTGAGCAGCGTCCATATCAAAGTGGTCACATTGTGTCTATTATCATCACATGACACTAATACAGTACAATACAATACAATATACAATAAAATGATACAATCTACTTTATTTTGCCCGTGAGGTGTTTTTTTTATTCTCAGTAGCTTCGTCCATTAATGAGTCGTTTTATGTAAAAACACAAAGAAGATGAAATCAGTGGCTGAAGTGAGGCACTGAGTAAAGCAGGGTTTAGTCATGTTTAAATCAAAAAGTACTGCGTGTGCATCGAAATGGGATCGATTTACTGCTGCTTCTTTTGTAATTAATTGAATTTCTGAAATATTTAAAATAAGTAAACCAAGTCATCACGGCAGAGTAGCACCATGAAAATGTAATGTTGTAATTGTTCAACCAAAACCATTTAAAATGAATGGCACAAACAGAGTTATTGATTTTTAGGTTATGAATTAGAAAGAGCAGAGAAGAGACTCCAGTTAAAGTCATGTGGAAATGATCGTGTTCATCTGGAGTTTTGAAGGTCGTCAATTTGATCACACACACACACACACACACACACACACACACACACACACACACACACACACACACGTTTGTGCTTCTATCACAGTGAGGACCCTCATAGACAATACATTCAATACATTCTCTAGCCCCTTACCCTAACCCTTAATGTCCTCACTCTGACAAAATGTCCTCACTCTGTCAAAATGTCCTCACTCTGACAAAATGTCCTCACTCTGTCAAAATGTCCTCACTCT